>JAPQRP010000020.1:7495740-7512224 GCA_037367295.1 Apogon hyalosoma
TCGGGCTCGATGCAACGAAGCTTTTGGCGTTGGTTTCGTGTTTCTGCGACATTCCTGCTGGAAGTTGGTTTTTGAGCGGCGGGGTCACATAACCTCCCCGACTTCTATTCCTCTCTTATACAGTGGATCTTACTCTAAATTTTCACAACTTCAAGCCTGTATTCACTGGACCCCCTCCTCTGCTCTATGGGCCCCCCCACAAATGCTGGACCCCATGAATTTGTCATGTCAACCCCCCCAGACTGTAATAATCTGATTACCCCAGAAATCGGATAATGATGGGAGTATTAGTGTGGATGTAAACAGGCTCGATGACGGAGGACAAAGATCGAATGTGATTAAATGCTGTTTTTGTTCTTTTTGTTTTTCCAGGTGTCTTGTGAAGATCACAGGCGACCTGACCATGTCCTTCCCAGCAGGCATCACCCGGATCTTCACGGCCAACCCCAACGTCCCAGTGCTCAGCTTCAGACTGATCAACATCTCTCGGATTGATCACTTCCTGCCCAATCAGAAGCTGCTCTACAGGTCAGCTGACTTCCTCCCGTTTGCGTTAACAGTTGGAGCTGTTTCCGGTCCTTAACTCCGGTCGTGTGTCCACAGCGATCCGTCTCAGAGCGACCCCGACACCAGAGACTTCTGGTTCAACATGCAGGCCCTGCAGATCTACCTTCAGAGAGAGGCCGACCTCAACCCTCAGGCCTCCTACTACAACGTGGGCCTGCTCAAGTACCAGGTCAGGGGTCGATAATGATCTGTTCGGGTTCAGTTTGGGTTAGTGTCATTATTGTGTGATTCTAAGGGCAGTTTTACACCTGACGGGTCAAACCAAGGCTCAGGTTTTTGTTCATTTGTAAACATTTAGTCCACTTAGTTTTGCTTTTACACTGCAGTTTTGGCAGCGGGCTAATGTCCTGTCCACAGTGAAGCCGTTTACACACTAATACTCTGATCATTATCTGATTATTCAAGTGATCGTCTGAATAACATAATCTGATTATGACAAATCAGATTAACACACCTGGATTTCTCCCCAATACTCCAATGTCTTCGTGAATGTATACTCGTTAATCCGATTTATTTAGTTGTTTTACATCTACACGTGTTAAAAAAAAAAACAAAAATTGTAGAAAATGGAAGTGATAATATTCTACCGTCACTATTTACCTACAAACTATGAAAGAAGTCCAATAATTGACTGAATCGTCTAAACCACGGTTTTTGAATTATGGTATTTCTGAAGTGCACGTAAACGCATCAGATCTGATTATTACGTTTATCTAATTACTCTGTTATCGGATTTTTATGCTCATATGCACATTTCTACAAAATATTGTTCAGTCATGTGTGCATTAACAGGTACCCCACATGTTATGTATTCTTCTATTTTTGAATGTTCAGTGTTCGTTTATGGCAAACACTGTAATTTACTGAGTGTTTTTGAACGCCTCACGGTATTCCCTGAGGTGCTTGAACGCGACCTCACGGTAACGCCGCAGCAGAGGAACAGTGAAGGAGAATATTCAGATTCGGAAAACTTTATTTATCCCATAAAGGCAATTCATTTGCAGCTTACCACAGACATCAGTCAATATTCAAAGTGCAGTGTGACAAACAAAAAAAACCAAACAAGAGGAGCAGGTTCACTGGATTTTGCCAGCTGGAGTTAAAAAATAAAACCCTTTTTGCTATAAAGGAATCCATGGACTCTTTTGTGCCACAAAGCTGTAACATACTGAAAAAGAAAGTGAAACAACATGCTTCTAACGTCTGACCCGGCTTCTGTGCATCTATTATACTCTCTGTTGTCATGTTTTGTTTTGGTTTTTTTGTAGCGGTGCTGAGAATTCATCGCTGCTGAATGTACAGTGGTGGAAAAAAGTTTTTGGACGCCCCATGCATTTGTAATCTATTACATTCAGAATCCCTCTTCAGTCATTGAACTCTATCCAGTATTGTTCCATTTTCCAAACCCACATGCCCCCTTCTGCATGTGCGCTGTTCGTTCTGTCAAGGTCCAAACTGGATGTTTCAGTCGATAATGAAACGCATCCAGGACGCGACATGTTGAAACTGACAAGAATTTAGTTTTATTTTTTCTTATTAACGGTTAACAAAAAAAAATACAGTTGTTTGTGTCTGTTTGATGCAGCCACGCCTTCTGAAACACAGCAAAGATTTTTATGCAAATGTTTGAGATTATGTAAAATTTTAAGGGTGTCCACAGACTTTTTTCCACCAGTGTACATAGAGGAAACCCTGCACATGGGTTCTGCTCGCAGCCACCCTGCTTCTGGAGTGTCTGCGTTCTTCATCAGCTACGTGCATTTGTTCGATCCACCTCCGTATTGTATCGAAGGCCACGAAACAAAACGGTTCAGTACAAACGAGTGCACCGTGACACCCCTACTAAACAATGGATCTACTGTACGCGCTTTGAGTATGCGTTCTTAGAAAAGCGCAATATAAATCTAATCCATTATTATTATTATTATTATTAAACAGATATTTTCTTTTTTATAAAAATTGTGCCCGCACGACCTTCACTTTACAAAATATCTTTCTCCACGTAACAACCCAGTAATGACTCCTCACATGTCACGTGCTGACCTCATCCTCCTGCAGGTCATACACCGATTTATACGCTTGGATTTGATGTTCCAGGTGCTGCTTCATTACACAAACACATAATAGACATGAACAAACTGGGGTGCGACACCATCGTCTACATTTTCCCTGAAGACGCGGATTCACACAAACCAGAGTTTTTAATGATCTGAACTCAAACAGAGAAAAATACATGTTTTGCAAAGTATCCGCATTAGTGTGGACGGAATCTTGCACGTCCTTGTGTCATCGCGTCCATGCGCTGCGTCTCCTGGACTTGACGCTGATTTGTTAATAGACGGGCGTCGGTTCGATGTTACCACGTCACTAACTCGCCTCATTTTTATCGTCTTCCATCACACATTGGTTTTTCCTCTTTTGTTTTTCAGTATAATTACTTTCTTCCTGCAGTTGATTGTAAAGTTCAAACTCCCACTGAACATGAACCAACGTGAATCAACCTGGAAAGTCCACAACGAATCGGGCAGATGTGAAAGTGAACGAAGCTTCAATAATAGCTTCTTTTTCACCGGGTTTGGAAGACTTTGTAGTGAACATCCATGAAATCTTAAAGACAATCTATTTGCATCATGTATGTAACAGTCAGATTAACCCTCAAAGACCTAAAACAGGTGCAGACGACCAAAAACGTCTACTGATATCAATGTTTTACTTCAGAACCACTAAACCTATCAGTACATGTAAATAATTTTGGTAAAATGCAGTTTATCTTTCATCATCAGATATGACCCATTTTGACGTTCAGAGGCTCCGTAGTTACCGTGGAAACACCGTCATCTTCTACAACATTGATTCACCAGTAAAACCCATGGAGTTGGATCAATGACAGTGGATGTTGATGCATGTTTTTATGTTCAGTTATTGATATATTTTGCTGAAAAAGTCACTTTTTCTTCAGTTTTGATGTAATAAACTTTAACTTTACTCTGAGCTTTTATGAACATCTACATTGCATTAAATACAGGAAAATACCTAAAAAAAAAAAAAAAGCGAAGTACAGAGGATGGCTGTTTCATAAATGTAAATAAAACACTTAGGAAAAGCTAAATGTGGAGAGAAATTAATTCAATTACCGCAAAAGTAATGTGAGGTCTTTAAGGGTTAATAAACATGTTCAGTGTGTTGAATGAAGATTGAAATGAACTCACCATCTTTTCTTGCTGCGTATTCATTTAGTTTTCTCATAATCATTATTCGTCTTGTCACAGATTGAGTTAAATGTACGTTCAGAGATTGAAAAAAAACACATTCTGACTCTGGATCATCACTGGATAATTAAGTATCCATTCACAGCAGATGTGTGTTTTTTTTTTTTTAAAGTTGCGTTCTTACTAGTTTTAACTCTGGTGTCACATACAGCTCAATATGATCTCAAATAAAATAATAACATCATAAACTAGAATTAATGAGAACTGTTTTACACTTTTAGGGCAAAAAAAATTCTAATTAAATTATGAAGTTATGAATATTTACATTGACAAACTATCCTTTCACAAAAAAATGTGAATAACCTGAACAACATAAAATACCTTGGGGGAAAAATAAGAACAGTTTTAACATTATTATGCTTGAACTTATCATTTATATATGGATGTTACAACTTACGGATCACAGTGGAGCTACAAATACACAAAACCTTGAGTAACAGGCAGAATATTGGTAAAAGATGGGAGTTTGGGACTAAAATGTGTTGAACACCCACGACTGTTAATGTATTCAGGGTAAATGTTGCATTTCTCAAATAGAGGTAGACCGATTTATCAGCTCGGCCGATATATATGTATATATTTTTTCTGTATCAGTCATCGGGCTTCATTTGTTTTTTGAAGGCCAATATTTGATAAGTGGTAAAAATGCGATAAGATATTTGATCAGGCACGTGTGTGGGCAGCACTTAATGTTAAAAGAATACCGTGTGTACGTGTATTAATAATTTAATTTATTTTGCCGCATAAAAATCTTAATTATCCGAGTGTTTCAATTGTATTTTAACATCAATGTATTTATAAAAAAAAAAAAGCGGCCTCAAAAATCGGCTGTAGATATCGGCCATCAGCCGACCGAGTTTCTAAAAAATTGGCATCGACATAGAAAAACTCGTATCAGTCGACCTCTTTTCTCAAATCCACCCTGCAGGCCGGATTGGAACCTGCGGCGGTCCCTTTTGGGCCGCGGGCCGTATGTTTGCCAGCCCCGTCCTACGTCCTGTCTGCTTCTAACTGTGGCGTGTCCTGCGTCCTCAGGTGTCGTCTCAGGACCCGGGTCGGGCTCCGCTCCTGCTGTCAGCAGAGTGCCAGCGCAGCGGGACGGTGACCCGGGTCTCGCTGGACTACCACTGCTGCCCCGCCACGGCGCCCTCCACCCAGCTGACCGCCGTCCAGGTGCTGCTGCCGCTGGACCACACCGCCACCGACCTGCAGTGTCAGCCGCCGGCGTCCTGGTGAGCAGGTTCACCTTTAACCCCCCTTTACCTGATAGATGGAATGAAAAGTGTTCTAACGCATCAGTGGAAGGAAACCAGAACCACGAAGAATTAACCCGTAAAGACCCAGTTCTACTTTTGTAGCCGTTCCAAAGTGAATTTGTCTCCGTATTTAATCTTAGTAAGTAAGTTATCACCATTTATTATAATATTATCCTCTGAATTTTGCACTTTTCTGTGCAAATTATGCATTTTCCCATATTTGATTTTCTATATTTAAAGTTTGAGTTAATTCAAAGGTTATTATATAAACAAAGGAGAAAACAGTAATTGTATATAATAGTAATAGTGCTGTTTTGGAGTGTTTTGCTGTGTTTTTGTGGAGTTGACCCATTTATTTTTGCATTTTCTGATCTTTAATTTAAATGTTCATGAAAACTCAAAGTTAATTCAAAGGTTATTATATAAAAAAAACAGAAAACTGAAGAAAAAGTGACTCATTCAACAAAATGACCACGAAAAGATGCATTTTACACCAATTATGTACATGTATTTATAGGATTAGTGTTTCAGAAGTTATTAAACCTTTGATATCAGCTGATGCTTTTGTTACTGGCGGCTGTTTGCAGGGTTTAAATCTGTACTTTTAGCTCAACGGCTCATAGGCATTGAGCGGTCCTCATTAGCAATGACTTCAAACTTCTTCTCTGCAGAATCTACGGGTCGGATTCATTTCAAATTTTACGCGCGTCTTCCTTGGGACAATGTCTGCATGCGTGTTCACAGTTTTGACAAATTTCGATTTTTGCTTTTTTTTTTAACGGATTTTTGAACTGTTAAAGCAGATCGGGCTTCGCTGACTCTTCCTTGGTCTCCGCAGGAACACGGAGGAAAGACGACTGCTGTGGAAGCTGCCGAACCTGTCCCCGACCAATCACAGCAAAGGTCAGGACCATCCTTTAACCCCCGGCGAACGCCGACAGAAACATCCCAAACGCTCACACTTCCGCACCCGACCGCCGGCTTCACCTCCTCTCCCTCCATCCTCTTCATCTCCCATTTCACCGCGCACGTCGTCGTACTCCACACTGCGTCAGAACGAACCGAGGAGCGGCTACGTGAGCGCGGCGTAGACACCCTCGGCCTCCGCTTCCTGCTCTTTGTGCAACGCCGTCTGAAGGTGTATCATTACCTTTTTAACGGCGACATTAGCATCTGAACGCGGCAGCTGCTCTTATCAGCCGGTGGAGGTGGGGAGAAAGAAAAAGAAAAGGAAAAAAAAAAGACAAAAAGGCGTCAGATATCGAGGAAATCGTCCCCTTTTAGATGATCCTTTAACTCGTTCCTCATTCAAACGACGTCAGAGCGGCTTTTTTTTATCGACTCCGCTTCAAAACCAGTGTCAAGGTTTTCACGACTCCCGCGTTCCTTATTATGTGAGCGATTATTCTTTTTCAGCCTAATAGTATCTTATTACCGTGCCGTTATATATATTTTTTTTTTTATCATTATTCTGAGAAAAAAGTTAGAATTCTGACTTGAATCTTGTAATCCTGACTTTTCTCTCAGAATTCTGACTGTTTTAAATATTTTTAAAGTTGTTTTTCTGAGATTGAAGTCAGAATTCCGAGGGAAAAAAAGTCTGAATTCTGACTTTTTTTCCCCAGAATAATAATTTTAAAAAAAATCTGCTGGACCTTAATTTTATTTCTTTTTTTCCCACTGGCCCTAATCCTCTTCTGTAGTTTTAATCATTTATTACATATAATTAATAGTCAGATATTGAAAGTTAAGTTCTTCCTGAATTGGCAAAAAAGACATTTTCTGACACTTTGATTGCAAAAAAAAAAAACCAACCCATAAATAAATCTGTTCTAAGGGTCGTCCTTATAAGTTTATAGCTGGACTCGTGTGGTTTATGAGCCACCGACAAAGCGCTGAAAGGTCACCATAACTCCTCCTGCTCTCGTTTCCATGTTTTCCTGCTCTGCTCCGGTTTCATTATGCGTAA
Source organism: Apogon hyalosoma (assembly GCA_037367295.1). NCBI lineage: Eukaryota > Metazoa > Chordata > Actinopteri > Kurtiformes > Apogonidae > Apogon > Apogon hyalosoma. Next base: position 7,502,802 of record JAPQRP010000020.1, read on the forward strand.
CATTTTCGAGGCGCTGCTTGTGTCACATAAATAATGTCTGAGTCTGGTTAAAGGGAAGGACACGAGGCTATTCACATACTTCCACTTGAGTTGCACATGTAGATATAAGGCAAAAGGTCCAGCGTGGACGATTTAACAGCATCTAATCGCAGAAATAATGTTTTTTTTTTTTTTTATTTTCACTACCCTAGAACGAGCCGTTTACGTTCGCCACGTTTGCTTTTATTCTGTCTTTTTTTTGTTCATTTCTGTTTTTCGTTGCAAACTAAGCGTACGTTCAGAATTTGAATTTTTTGGTGAAATCTGATTTTTTTTTTTTTTAATATGTGTTCGTTCGTATCGCGCACGAAACGCGACTTGTATCAGTTTTTGAGTGCGAACTGAACGCGACCCTGAAGCGACCGCGCAGGCACACTCCTCGGACGCAGAATCGTGATGTTTGTCGCGTTTCAGTGAAGTGAAGGTCTGATTGAAGTTGTAAAATATCCGACACGTATCGGATTTGGGACCACACGTGAAAGTGGCCCGGGTCGGATCAGTGCCGTTCACAGATCGGATACAGGTCACATATGGGCAAAAACATCGGGTTTGGGCCACATTTACCTTAATGTCTTCATTTTATTTTTTTTTTAACCTCCTGTGTAATCCTGTTTCTGCTTTGAAACCCAAACGTCCTCATTTTCTGCTGTGCATTTGTGGACATTAGTTCTTTTCAACAGGCTTTTACCAATCCAGTTCATTTTTAAGACCTTTCATAACCACATTTAAGGCGTAAAAGTCAGATTTTTCCAGACTTCTTCAGGACCTGTAATCTGTTTAGTGTTTTGCGAAGGTGAAATGTGATGCTTTTCTTTGTCTAATGTTAGAAGTCGCATCGCAAAATATCAGATACGTACGGGATTTGGGACCGCATACGGAAGTGGCCTGGGTCGGATTAGTGCCGGTAACAGATCGGGTACGGGTCAGATTTGGGCTCCGTTTGCCTGCGGCGTGGACGGAGCCTGACGCTGTTGGTGATCTTTGGCCTGTCGTCGTGTCCTTCAGGTTCTGGGACGCTGTGTGCCAGCTGGCAGTGCCTGGAGGTCCCCCGTGGTTCCCCTCCCAGCCTGGCCGTTCAGTTCGTGGGCTCCGGGGCGTCGCTGTCCGGTATGGACGTGGAGCTGGTGGGGAGCCGCTACCGCATGTCGCTGGTCAAGAAGAGATTCGCCACAGGTAACGGACGATGAGGACGCGTCAATCACTTGGACATTTCTACAAGACGGTCCCACTGGTGGTTTAGTGACGTTCTAACGACCGCACGTGTGCGTCTGTCAGCCTCTGTATTTGGATCCAGTCTGATACATGTGATGATTCACTATATGGACAAAAGTTTGTGGACAGGCGTTTTTTTTTCTATCATGGGTCTGGGATATAAAACAGTAATGATAAAATAATCTAGTTTTATACTGGGATAAATATCATGGCATTGGTTAGTTTGGTTTCAATTCTTATCTTTGTTTCCAAAACGCCTCTGAGATGGTTTGGACTTTATTTCTCTCAACGTTGATGTTGTTTTTTTGTTTTTATCCATAACTGTGACTTTTTTAAACGTGCTTTATTCTGCTTCTCGTCACGGGGTCAGAGGTCACACTAAACAGTGACTTAAACCTTTGGAACTCGTTTAGTTCAGGTTTTAAGGCCGTGCACGTATTCCCCGTATTATCTTGTATCTGAAGTAAGAGAAGAAAACGTGTTCATTTCAACCCTGGAAAAAACGGCAAAACAAAGCTAAAGGTGGAATGAGGCTGAGCTTTAGATTACACCAGAGCTGATTTCCAACCTTTTTTGTCTCGTATTGGCAGCGTTATTATCATGTGCTCGAGCATTTAGCTGCTCTACAACTTCACCTGGTTATTTTTCTGACCCTAATTTAGGAGTAAAATAATAATAGAACCGTTAACCATGTGCGATTATTGCTCTTAAATGTTCAAATAACTGTACGACCGTAGTGATCGGAACACTTACTTGGGCTCCATTTGACCCCGTTCTATGTTTATCTTTTAAAAAATAATAGCTTTTTTTTTTTTTTTTGCTTCATATTTCATGACTTTTCCTAATTTGATTGAGACGATTAAGCAGAAAACGATCATGATGATATTTTATCCGAGTCTTCCCAACTACACACGCTTCCCCTCATCTCAAGTACAATATTAATAATAACACAAACACAAAAACTTAGTCAGCAGTTTTATGTAAATCATTTTCCGGAGGCCACCCGAGAAATATTTGTAATATTTGACTTTTTTTTTTTTTTTTTTAATTTCAGTGAGATATAAGAACTGATTTTTAGACAATAGGTCTTGAAAATCTTATTTCAAAAAATCTTACCAAGACAATTTTCACTTGTTCCATTATACACGTGGTAAGAATTTGATTTTTGCAGTGGACTTCAGTACTTGTAGCACCAGGGTCTTCAATTATAGCATAAAGAGATAATCGAACCTGCTGATCTTGGATCCTTTTTAATGCAGTTTTTTCTTTGACAGGGAAGTACATGGCAGGCTGCTCCTTGTGAACTGAAGGACGGTGGGATTCCTCCTGAACGGACCATCGCTGCGGCTTCACGGAACATTGCACTTTTCTTTTCCCCGAGACCGGACGAAGGTGGTAAAGACGGATGTCTGCGGCAGACGCACTCGACCGACTGGGCCTTGAAGGACGGTGTGCGCGCGCTTCTGACGGATCCTGCTGATTCACGACCGGGCCCGTCCTCGGTTTCACTCTTTACTCTGTTTTCAGTTTGGTGTCGTACGTGGAGTCGTTCTGCCTTTTCCAGGAGCTCTAACCCTTTTCTATCGGACCTCCTCTGTTCAGTGTGTTCTGTGTGCCTTCGTTTTAAGACACGGCGTTCTAGAGGTCAGAACCGCTCCCGAACCAGAGGGAAAAAACTAAGCTTATTACTGTCGGAAAATAAGAGTTGCCATGGTGACTAGGATTTTTAAAGTCTGTAAATAATGTATTGAAAACCCCCCGAAACTAAAAGAAATAAATCATTTGTGAGAAAATATCCGCTATAAAACCTTCTGAAATGTTTGTAAATCTGCTGTTTGTTCCAAATAGAGGATTTGTGATGTTGATATTTCATAAAATAAATGTGCTCAACATTTTTTTTTTTTCTGGTTTACACCAATTTATTACACATTGTGACCAAGTACAAAATACAGCTGAACTATGCAGTTTATTACAGACATCATCTGTCCTTAGGCTAGTTAAAGTGTAGTCAAGAACAGGCTTAAAAATACACAAAAATAAGGGTTCAGTATACTTGTAAGAACCAAATCTAGTTCAATAAAAAATAATCATCCGCCAAAAATCTAAACAGCCTTACAAAACATTACAAAGTACACATAGAAATTACTTTTTTTTTTTTTCCCCAAAGCACTTGAAGGCAAATTACTGTGACAGGCACAAGTTACAAAAAGCCTTAAATAACTCAAGCTCAAGGATTCTCAGCTACAACGAAACCAGAGGGAAAACAAAAAAAGAGGACAGGAAATGAAAACAAAACAAAAAAGAAACATTAGTCAACCAAATCCATCTCAAACACAAAGCTGATGTCAATTTAGAATAATTCATATAAATAGAACTTCCCCTTGGGACAGTTTACGTGGGCGCCGTTATCGCCGCCGTAATAATTTCAACATTGAACCGATTGGAAGTAAATTCATCACACGTGCCAGTCTAATCGATTACACATCGAAGCGTTTTCTGTCCGCGCAATGTGGCCGGTACAGTGTGAGAAGAGAAATCAGGCAAAGACTGGAGGCCACAGATCACACACTTTCTACAGTATATAGATATAGATATATATATATAATTTATGGAACATGAACAGATTACCTATGAACGCACTTGACTTTTCTAATCCAAACAGAACGTAAGACTTTATCGAAGTAACAGCATGAGGTCAAATCTTCTGAACCCGGGGAGCTCAGATCCACTTCTCGTAAGGGTTTTGGTTTAACAGACCCAAAGCTCTGAAATCTCTCCACTTGCTTTTCCTTAGAACTGTTCGACCGCTTTGATCGGGAGGCGAGACTCCGCGGGACCGGATTCCAGTTTAGAGGGTTTTTTCCTTTTTTTTTTTTTTTAATTTAAACAGTCCCAGCTCCTTTAAACTGATTAGTCTCCGAGTAAAATCTGGATTTAGGATTTGCTGAACGCATCCTCGCACACCGCGGAGGGGTCGGAACCACGTGACGGTCCGTGGAGGTCTATTTACATGAAACGGGAGACGCGGAACGCATCGGTGGCTACATCGATTTTTAAAACTCGCCTTGTGTCACTGGAGCCGAACGGAGCACAGCATAGAAATCTATTGAGGTATTCGAACCAACAAACCAACGTCGACCCACAGCCCGGTGGCGGCTCGATTCCCTGCCTTCCTACTGCCGGAATACGAGGGCTTCTGCTGCCGGACAGACCCACGGCTGGTGGGAGCGGCTGAGCGACGGGTCCTTTGGGTCAGTAGGTTGCATGTTTCGTTGAGTGTGTGGCTTGTTTTTTTTTTTTTTTTTCTTCTTCTTTGCCGCGAGCTGCAGCAGAGGCAACGAGGAGTACACACCTACACCTAATCGACACTAAAAGGTGCTTTGAATGTCTGAGGTTTGGAGACGATACATTCATACTGCGGTAGAGGCACAGCTGAGGGACAGATAGACATCTGTAGTGGTGGTTTCAGAGTTAGCGATCTAAGGCACTCAAATGACACTATGGCACACTAGTCGGAAAAAAAAAAACCAAATAATAAACCACATTAACACCACACACCACCACTCGAAAAGTTACACATCCATAAAAAGTACTGCACAAAGTCATTCACAGTTGCAACAAAAATAAAGAAATCAGACCTGTGTTACACCCCTGTGAGTAAAAAAACCAAACAAACAAATCAAAAGGATCAGACGCCTCCTCCTCCTCCTCCTCAGCTTCGTCCCACTGAGGGCAGGACTGGCTTTGCTACTCCGTCTATGTACATTGCACGCACTTACTGCAGAAGGACGCAGAGTGCCGAGCTGAACGCCCCCGCGTCCTGTGGGGTGGGGGAGGGGGTGGGGGGTCCCAGAGCTACTGAAGGGCCAGCTCTTTCAGACAGATGCGGGTCCACGTGGCCTCCAGCGCCGCCCCGTTGGACCGGACTCACATCTCCTGCAGAGGGTGGCTCAGCTCGATGCGCTCTCTCTTGACGGCGGGTTCGGTCGGTCCTCGGGAGGCGTCGGCGTCGCTGCCCAGGTCGCTCATCTCATCGGAGAAGGACGCGTCTGATGGAACACGGGGACGGAGGATCAGCATGAACAGTGCGACTGTGGTTTTCCGGGTTAACGGACCCACGGCAGCAGATTCTCACGAGTGGTTTTGCTTCAGTGCAAGTTAAAGATGAGGAATCTGTCTAGAACTGTATTCAACGTTTCTACAGGTTATACTTAAGATTCAAGATGTAAGACCTTTATTTGGCCGGGGGGGGGGGGATTAAAACAACAAACAGCCACGACAAAACACAGTGAGACACAAGACGACAATCACATAAAACCTGGTGGTGCAATAAAAACACACACTTCAACAAGTGGCTCCAGGGATGACAAACCCCGCCCCCTGCACGTATTGTAGCTTAATCTGTCATGGATCCAGATGATGTCATCATATCAGTGGCCTCTATATACGTGCCAAGTTTGAAGTAAACTGAACTAAAATTGACGTTTTTGTAGACATTTGAAATTTTTCCACTGTAAGTAAACGGGAAAAGAACATTTTTAAAATTCATAAAAAAAATTGTGTAAAAACGGTGACCTACTTTTCCCAAAATTAAATGACATCTATTCTGGGTCACTGGCAATATTCAATCAAAACTTTGTAAACAAACAACATATATTTAACTGTAATATATATTTTAAAAACAAAACATTTTATCAAGTCAATTTTGGGCAAAATCTAAACTGAAGTGCCCTCCAGTGATAAGAACAACACATTAATTGATCATTAATGAATACATGAAGCTTTCATCAACAAAAAGAATTACTCAAACTCATTTTGAAAAATTTAAAATAGAAATGTTCTTAAAATGTTACCAAAGCTTAAACAAGATGGTTGACAATAAAACTATATGAATGCATTTATTGTGTTTTCTATTTCAACATTCATTCACATTTATTTTGTATTCAGTATTTGATGACTTATTTAATGTATTTTTCCCCAAAAATTTCAAGTACCTCCTGGGCTTCTTCCAAGTACCCCTGGGGGTTGGCGTACCCCTGTTTGAGAGAGAGACTGACTTAAAGTAATTCCATACTTTATCTTAACAAATACAGGGTTCGTACACATTTTTCAAGGTCAAATTCAAGCACTTTTACGGGTCATTTTCTGATTTTTCCAGCGCAGCCCCTTATTGCTGGAGTAAAAGACATGGAATACATGTACTCACAATTATTTTTTTCACTTTTTATCACAACGATGTACATTGTATAAACATCTAAAATTATGTTTCATAATAGAAAAAAATTTAGAAATGAAAGAACACAATGTTTTATCCAAAAAAAGGGAAGCGTTCTTCAGTCGCCCTCACACCGAGACAAATATGAAGATGAAAATGGACCTGGAGTCGACCTGAGAACGCGCGCTTATTTTCTTTTTTGACATAAATTTTTCTCTTTCTAAATCTATCGCCTCTCTGTAAGTAGCTTTGGCTTGGCATCTATAATCTGGCAAAGTTAACATTAAAAATAAATAAATGTCATCACAGAATTAGAATCGCAAGCACTTTTCAGATCCTTGAAAACACAACATTGAAATTCAAGCATCTTCAAGGATTTCAAGCACCCGTACAAACCCTGCAAATAGTTAATTTTCCGTTCTCTTTGTCTGCGGTGGTTGTGTTTTTTGCCTTTTGTTTGTGGCTGTTTGGAGCGGCGCCGTCCTGCACAGCACGGCGGTGAGTCTGACAGCAGCGAGTCTGTGGGATGGACTGAAAATAAACTACTACTAATAACGATAACCAACAGCCGTGTCAGCCGGTGCGACAGCGTGGCTCATTAATGTGTTTTTGATTACAAAGACGCTGCGTGGAACAGACGAAGGATAATAACAGGCTTTGGGAGGCACAGAGGGACTGAATGACAAACTGCTGGTTTTACAACATCACCAGCCTTCTATTTTAAAACCGTTTTCATTAAACACAGTGAATATTGCTTAAATAGGACTTGAATTACCCATTAGGTGAACGTCAGAGTGCGTCTTACCTTTCTCCATTAGAGACGGCATCATGGAGCTCAGGTCGCTGAACTGAAAATGAAGAGGAAAGCTGTCAATACTGGACTGAAGCATTCACGGCCATTTTACTCAGGACGTAAACGCTAATGCCGAGCAATGACACGTTTCCTTGTGTTTTTCTTACCTCTCCCATGACGGCGATAGGAGTCTCTCCGGTGGCCTGAGCCACGCGGTGTTCCACCAGGTAAAACATGTACTCGTCATAAAGCAGACGAATGAGATGGAAGGACCCAAAACTGGCTGCACTACGCAAGGTCAGGTCTCGAATCACCATGGAACTACAGAGGGATGAGAGGTAAAGGCGTGGCACTGATGAGTACGTCGACGTGCACAGGAACACCGTCAACACGACCGCATCGCACCACGGACACGGAAACGTTCTGGTTTACTGACTGGAGTTTGGGAAACGCTGATATTATTCTGGGTTTCTGAGGAACGCGTGTGCAGAGGATTCAGAAAATCCACTACGTTCTTCTGTTGTGACACAGACCATGTTTATATTCAGCTGGAGGTAAAGGTGCATCCTCCAATGGAAAGTGAGTATCTGTGGCTGGAAGGAGCAACACATCTGCTTTTTAGACGTTATGGAAGAGGATAGGAGCGGGTTTATGGATTTGAGCAAATATGAAAAAGTCTTCGTTTTTCCAGCAGGTCTTCGACGGAAAACCCTTTTTATCTCAGCGGCCGATCGGCCTTGAGTTATAGCGAAGGCGCTGTTTACGACCGCAACTTCATCAGCAATTTCTTCAAACATCTTCTCTGATAAAGCCACTGATCGGATTCATTTCACATTTTATATGTCTCTTCCTCTGGACAATGTTTACAAAGTTTGTTCACAGTTTTGAGAAATGTAGATTTCTGACAAATTTTTGAAATATTACAAATGTGTCTTTACTTACAACAGGCCGTATTTTGATATATATGGTTTATAACATAAGATTACAGATATCAATACAGTTCCTATTGGTCACTGACTGAAGTCATACATGGACTTTGACTGAATTAGTTGAGTTCTCCTCCAGTGAAAGTCCCGCCCACTTCTATTGAGAGACTGGCCTCCTGCATCCAGACCACAGGACTGGAACACACAGACTGAACTGGACTACCTCACAAATTCAACCTGGCATTGATTCCTGATGGAACATGACGGTGAGATACAGGAACATTGGTCCTATTTTTTTTTTTTTTAATTCAAATTTTGACTCAAAACAGTCTCATAACATATTACACTGGACATCATTGGTACGAAGTACACTGTTCTTTTTTTTGAAGAAAAAAAAAGGGTGTCAATATTGCTCACTGAAAGAAAGAAAAAGAAGAAAAAAAAAGTAATTTATGAATATTGTCGTATAAACCTAGACTTTGCAGTGCGAAGTCATCCTACTTTGTGGTCCTTTTCTTTTAATCAGTGAATGTGTAAGTGCATGTAAACAGCGTACTAGTAAATTTGTCTTTTTCAGAATAAAAAATAATACATAAAATAAAACCAGAGTAATGTTTGTAAACAGCCCTAGTTCCTCTCGTACCTGTAGAACGACCACTTGAGCAGGAACTGGCGTGCGGCCTTGGGGAAGCTGGGGCTGCCCTGGTGTGGTTTCAGGACCTGCGAGACCACATTGTCCAGCCAGGTGGCCCACTGGTCCAGAGAGCTCTGCTGCTGCAGGGTGACTTTAAAGTCCTGCTCCAGACGCTGGACCACGCTCTCATCGCACTGACAAACCCACGACGCCTGCTCCTGTGACGGCGTAAAACAAACGCGTTCAGCACGACGCGGTGACGGACTGAAAACACCACTCGAACGCGGCGTTTTACCTGGACGTTGGCGAAGTCCACTCTGTTGAGGTCGGAGAGCATCTGGTTGATCTGGGAGGTGTTCTGGAGGACGGCGCGAGCTGCCTGGGCCAGGTGGTTGAGACTGGTGTAGCGCCGCAGCGTCTGCGCGAAGGCACTGACCACCGCCACCTATGGATATACCAGAGGATTACATCACATGACGTACGTGTAGAGAGTACCTACGGCTGTACGTCAGACGTTTCAGTTTCTGGTTCATTTTAATGCCTGGTCCAACTAAAGGTGCATTTGTTTGGACAAATATAATGATACCAACAAAAATAGCTCATA
>JAPQRP010000020.1:7526198-7554297 GCA_037367295.1 Apogon hyalosoma
GTTCTCCCCGAGGTTTCTCTTTTCCCACTGGGTTTTTGGAGTTTTTCCTTGCCGAGAAGGAGGGTCTAAGGACGGGGATACCCGGGACATTAATCCATTTCCCTCATCTCCTGTTTACTTGACTGTTGTTTGTTCGTATTTAACTAACTCTGTAAAGCCCTGTGAGACAATCTTTTTGTGATACAGGGCTCTATAAATAAAATTGAATTGAATTATTTGGGTCCAAATACACAAATAAATGAACCACAGACTAATAAAAGTAGGTTTAGCAAAACTTGACCCCTTTAATCAAGTAATATATTGTTAGACAAGACGTAATATTGCTTACATCGTCCCATTGGTGTAAACAGCCTCTCCACTTTCTCCGACATACTGGACCTGGGATGGGTAAACATGCTGTACCTGCTGCACCTACACAAACACAACACAAGAATCAAGGCAAGGAAAAGACACATATGTTTACCTGTTCAATCGCTGACTGTTGTAGAAATAACAAACAACTCTTTAAATAGGTTTTACACAAAGTGGACATAGATTATTACATTTACATGTGGGTTTGCCATGCGCACACATATTGATATAAGCACAGCAGCGTGACGTGCAGTGAAAACTTCTGTCCACCCCTTGGATTTGGTGTAAAAAAAAAAAAAAGAAAAAAAATAGACGCTTTAACAATAGTGTTTATTATAAAACCGTTATTCTTGGCACTCCACATGTTCTGAAACATAGGTCCAGTTATATGTTAGTGGATGGTAAGTTAAAGTTAAGATTGGATGCCTCAGCTGATGGAAACTAATACATATAAATCACAGAAAATAATACTCAGTACCTGATGGTTAAATATGTCTTTTACTTTAATAACAATACTGATGGTGACATACATGTGGGTTAATGCAAACATAACACAGATTACAATGGAAAGATGATCTAAAGGACAAAAAGACAACTATCTGTTAGTTTATGACATCACCTGGGGGGAAAAAAGTGGAAATAAAGCAGCTAATTGGCAGTTTCACTCAGTTTAGACATGACACAGGTTTGGTGGTTGGGATCTGGTTCAAGCCCTCAGGAGCACCACTGGGCTGTACGGTGACTTTGGCATCATGGCCAAAATGCACCACAACACAGGTCACATTATAGCATGGGACCCAGAGAACACCTTTTCCATACACATGATACCTAACAAACACTAGTCACAGTATGATATTATTACTGACGTAAGGAAGAAGTGGGCCAGGCTCAGTCAGAGAAAAAAAAAGTCTGATGGGCAGGAGAAATATTTCTGCTTTGGGTGACAACTTTTGGCTTTTTCTTCTTTTTCTGCTGTGTCTGTATTCCATACGTTTACGACTAACAGTTTTAGGTTTAACCCACAGCAACACCTACAGTAAGACAGCTCGACCATTAATGTTTAACTGAAATGTACACTCTGAGCTGGATTGGACATAAAAACTTGATCAAATATATATCAGAGACACAGTGAAGTCCTGATGAAACAAGCTTGAATTCACAGTGTATTTTATACAATTAATTCATTGGTGAATCACCAGTTTACAGGTCTCAAGCTCAGTCTCAAGAAGTAAAAAATAATCAACTGTCAAGGGGTGCACAAATATTTCACAGCACTGTATGGATGTACAGCACTGTGTACCTGCTGAGGGACCTGTTGAACCCTGGGTACTGAAAGCTGCTGTACTTGTCCTCCCTTCTGAGCTGAGCCTGTGGCTTGAACCAGCACCCTCTGTTTGGATATAAGACATAACTCAATTACATCGGTATGCACATACAATCACACACATTGTAAACATATGCTGTTGACACAACTTGCAGACATCTGCAATCGCCCTCCTCAGGTCCTGTTCAAGCACGTGTGGATGGATTAATGCTTAGATGAACAAAAATAAACCAAAGCTCACCTCTCTAGTTTAATCAGATGTTGTAGATGTCTGCACAGGACAGTGACAGTGATGTGTTCACATCAAATTGATTTTTAAGTTTTATGAGAAGATAAATCTCATAAGCTGACATTACATATTGCAATAATTACCACATCAGAATAAAAACACATTATAAACATCTCAATTAGAACAGAATGATCTGATCCCATTTTAAAGGGTTTGTATCAACCTTTGATACTCTGTTCAGTAGGAAAATATTAGTGCCTAATAACCATGTAAAATAACCATGTAATTTGTCCGTTTATCTATGGTTACAATATACATTATTTTTAATGCTTTTTTGGTCCACGTGGCTCATTAAGTAACATAACAGGCTTCTGGGAAATATGATGATTGATCTGTGGGTCATACTTTTTTCAGTTAGAGAGTTTAGAAGATTGATGATTGTTAAATTACTTGAAGGTTGAGAAGCTCAAAACAGATGGACAAACCTGAAATCTACTAAATTAATAAGGTTTATATTAAAACAGGTAGATCACATGCTTAACAGTGGGCAGAAACACACTGCATGGGTCAAAAAATTATACTGTATGATTAAATGCTTTGGAGTATGACACACACACACACACACACACACACACACACACACACACTCCTTAGTTGATCACTTTATTTAGCATCTATGCGTTTGTTAAGCTGGAATCAGAATAAGTAAGGTTGAAGACGTACTGTCATGCACCCAAAGCTACTGTTCTATAGGTTGTGTTAAAACACTTTTTGTTTCCTTTAACCTCAAATAGTTCAAGTAAAATGTTACAGTAAGGCAGGGAAGGCATGACAGAAGTTGGCATCGTAAATGTATAAAAGACGCATCTGTTGGCAGAGTGGAAATGTAGCAGCTTTATTTCCTGACAGCTGAAACCATCTACTCCTTCTGCAAAAACTTACTCTCAAGTGCAGAATTAAAAATTTGTCTTTAAGTGCAGTGAATGATTCTTTTGTCAAGATGTTGCGTTCTCATTTTAGACACCATGCGAGCTAATGTTAAAAAAAGTGTTAGTGTTCAGCGCTTGTAGAGAGAAGGGTGGAACAGTCACTGTGACTTCAATTGTCCTAACAGGATATTTCCATTATTTTTTAAATGCAGCGTCCTACCTGTTGGGAGGCTGGGACAGGCTGGACCACGGGGGCCTGGGCAGATGATGACGTTCGCAGCGATGCCACGCTGGTCGTGGTGTCGGACCCTCCCTCGGAGCTCTGCATGCTGGGTTGCGAGAGGAACGGCAAAGAGAGAAGAGAGAAGACAAAAGGCATGAGTGTGGCAAAAATGAACTCTTCCACAGGTAAGAAAGAGTGTATTTAAAGTCACACATAGACAGTCATACTAAATACGCACTCTCCAACCCCACCCCAGTTTTTTTCCTGGAGACCAGTGGTGCATTCATCGTGCCCCAGGGGGGGTTATGGCAAGCGGAGTCAGAATAACTCTCAAAACCCCAGAGGCTTCCCACCTTTAACTTTAATCAATGGAAAAGTTACCAGACCGACAGCATTACTGAAATACTCCTTTTCCCGCTGACAGGACCGACTCCAGAGGAAACGCTACAGTACAGGAGTACAAGTTACCAAAAGGAGTGATCTGCTTCCTGTGGACCAAACCCACTGCCACCACTCACTTTTCTACTGGGTGACAATGTGCACAGCATAGCAAAGGCGAGCTAAAAATGGAGTCACACAAAGGCTCTCCTTTTTCAAAAAAAGGACAGAGGGAAAGAGCAGTACCAAGGGAGGGAAAGGAGAAGAATAGAACTGCAAGGGGGAGTAAGCAGAAAAAAAAAAAAAAAAAACTTCTCCACGCTTGTGAAAAAAAAAAAAAAAAAAAAAAAAAAAAAAAAAGAGGGGGAAAAGATGAAAATGGCAGTGGGGCTCCAGCCCCTGCCAGGGTCCTGATGATATCCAGCGTTTGTTTCGAACGAGAGCTGTTCTCTGAGGGCTCCAATAATCCAGCTGATATGAGGAAATTCCTTAATGCTTTGTAAACGTTTGTCGGTTGCTATGGTGAGGGATCCATGACGACCACCCCCAACTCACCCCCCCTCTCCTTCCCTCCCTGTTCACTCCTCTATTCTCCCCCATTTATAAAGCTCTTGCAGAAGAACTTTTGAGTGCGACCGCAAAGAGAAGAGGAGGCGGAGGATTAGAATAAGAGAGAAGGAGATATGGCACTGTTGGGGGGGGGTGATGAGTAGTCTTTAGTTAAAGGCACAAATCCACCAGGAGCAGGAGGAGTCAGTAGAAAACAGTGTGGACCGGGAGTGCTACAGCTGTGATCCACAAGACACAACTGTTCCAGACAGGCTGTCGATAGTAAAAATACACAATATGCACTACAGTTTAATGTTAATTTACTGAACCGCACCTGATGAACACCACTTAGGCTGCAATAATCTACAGAGCCAGTTGTTAGATCCAAGCAACAGGTGTAGCCAAACTTGTGTCTTGGCTTTCTTAAGATCTAATATAAACTTTGTAATGGGGCCATTAAAAGTGGTGCTTTCATTTCAAGCCTCTATGCAAACATTTTTCCCCATAAGGATTCTGATGCATTTACATAAGTGTGCACATAGGCCGCACAAACCAACTGCATCTAATGTGTCACTAGAATAAACAATCAATAATAAGGAGGATACAGCATCAAACACAGAGAAGAGTAACTCACAGAAAGAAAGATTTTTAAGTGGAAATAAAGAGTCAAGATGAGGGAAATCCTGCTGTTCATGGAAAGAAAGAGGAAATACATGTAGCCAAAGCATAGTTCCAGCAAAAATGTGGTCACACCAAAACAGGACTTGTATTTTCTTTAGTGGAAAACCTTCAGGGTTTAAAATTTAAACAACAGAGAAACACCACTAATCTATACAACCACTGAACATCGTCATCAACATACTGAAGCTCTGACAGCATCTACTACAAATGTCTTACCAGCTTTACTTCTCACAAGCAAAACATTAGTAGTTTCCCTGCAAAACCGCAAGCAGAATTCGTAGGCATAATTTACACGCTCATGTTATCTAGGATCTTATGTGTCTACGTTTCAACACAGCTCAGTTTTTTTCAAAGCTGTATCAGACTACACGATGACTCATAAGATGCAAAGCCTGGCACTTTCACACTTTATTTCAGTGAAAAGTTAATTTTGGCATCAGTCATCCAATCATAATTAAGATTACACTACTGATAAAGGAACTGAGCAAACCAAATACATAAAGCAGATTGACCTGCGAACAGTCCAAGTAAATGTACCCCGCTGACTTTAAATCTATAGTAATGAAGTAGGGCAGGGCGATAAAATGCTAATGATATATATCACAATATAACTTTTCCTCGACAGAAATATGAGATATGCTCGATACAGTTTCGATAGAATTCATTTGTCCATGTTTTGACAGATGTGAGAACAGCCAATCATAATTAAGTAGCGCCGCACCGAACCAATCACGCTAGAGCCACGGCAAGTTAGGTTGACTCACAAAGCACAGGCGTAAGAGCAGCCATGGGGTGTGGGGGTTCTAAGAGCAGAGGGAGGGACTTCTCCAAAAGTACCACAACATATGTATTTCTTTCTCTCTCTATCTGATGTCTTCACAACTATCTTATTATGAGTAACGGAAAATTTAAGCTTGACAAAAAAATAGCAATTTGATTTATATCGTGATACATATCGATATCATCTGATATGAAAAAAATTATCGTGATATGATTTTTTTCCCGTATCGCCCAGCCCTATAAGGAAGTCACAAAACTTTTGCTTTGCTACCTGCAATGCCTGAGTTGTGATGCAGACAGGAAAGTCAGGGTTTGGGGCTGCCAGTATTAATAAATCCAAGAGGTTAGTGATTAGGGTGTGCCGATACCGACGTCTTCCATGTGTGGAGGTTTTGCCACAGGCAACGACACCACTCTGCCTACATGAGTAACAGGATCAGTGGAGGAGGCCTGTGTTGAAATTACTGATGTGTGTCAATCTTCAAACGCACATATGGACCATCCTACGCACCAGGTCCAGACTACCCTCAGCTGAATTAAGTACAGCAGGGGCCAATTATCACTTATCTGTAAAGAGGCTCATATTCTATTACAATTTTACTTCACACCTCTTTTATGTTTGTCACTAAAGCACCAAAAGACCATTACCAGAGTGATGCTAGCAAGGAGTGAACATGTTAAAATCAACTGCAATGCTCAGGCATCTTCCTAAACCAAAGAATGTGTCTATGGAGTGTCAGCTGAGTTATAAATACACTTGTAACAATCCGATCATTAATCTTCAGACTATGTCATTTTCACCAGAGGAAGTAACACAAGTCTGAGGGTTTCTTTATGCCATGACAGAAAGGCTGGCACGGCACAATATTGTCTTCAGGTAAAAGAGCACTTACCTGAACATTTTCAACCATCAAAGTCAGATTAAAAGGCAGATTGTAATATTTATGATGAAGTGTGCCACATCACTGGATTGGAGGGGAGAGTAGAGGCACAGAAGAGTCTTTAGGGAAGGTTAAAAGCCAAACAAAATCCCCACCAGCAGCTCTGAAAGGCACAAAGGTAGAACACAGCGGGAAACTCAGCACACCGCTGCAAAACTCTGCTCTCTGTGGGCTGCTTTTGGGGCCAAGCTTTTTGCCTCCAACCCAGAGACAACTTCACAAACGTAAGACTATTTTCATGTCAGGTCTATGAGCCTGTTTTCATTCAGGCAAATCCCAGATGAGCACTTAACATTGTTACAACTGCCTCTCTTTGAAAGAGTTACCTGGGTTTAGAAGCTTTAAAGAAACAAGAAAAGACATATTTAAAGAGCCCAAAAATCATAAAACTGTGATCAGTTTCTGTAGTGTGTAATTTGAAGAGAACAGACAAGATTTAAACATCTGTCACTGACAGATCTAACTTAAACAGAGCTCAATCAGAGAAAAACACATACAGATGTTCAATTAAAAGCAGGAGCCCACAGTCTTGGCTCATGTTTGCACTGGCCCACATTGTTTGCAGAGCAACAACGGTTGCTAGTGGCAACACCGTCCACTCCCGTTTCCAGGAGCCTGTTGCTATGCAACCAACAGAATACTTCCCAAACCAAACAATGCCATCCCCCCACCTGATCCCTATATCTCACGCTAAGCAGTAACTTACAACACATACTATGTTAGCTATTAATTTCAGGCACAGGGGGACATGCAGAGAGAGTTATTCCTGTGTTGTAGTTATATAAAATGTACAAACTTTATATTAGTTCAGACAGGATAAAGTGCTGTTTTTCTAACTACTTTATTGTCTCCCTGATGACTTAAACATTCCTCTTTTCACTGACCACCTCTTTTCTTTTCTCTTCTTACACTCATACCACCCAAAAACAACACAACCCAAAACCAGTCTAGTCTTTCCAAAGTTCTGTGGATAGAGTAGATAGTAAAACAGCCCCAGCAGAGCAACTTTTCCAGATCCCTTGAAGACAAAGCAAAATGAAACTACAACAGATACTTGTTGCTTTAAAATGCACACATTTGATCAACATTGTGTTTACTATAAAGCTTTATCTAATCCATGTAGAGACAAATCCTTCTGTCTCATTTACGTTATTAGAAAAGCAACAGGTCTCTGGTACAGCTTTAACATATGTTCCGCAGTCTGCTAATTCATGCTATCAGTTTTTTTTTTTTTTTCCAAAACAAATTCTAGCTTTTCTGGCACTCAAAAAATACATTCACAATTGCTTTTCTTTGATTTCATTTAAGAACCTGTAAGATCACACAGCCACACGTGCTCACACAAAGCACGAATTAAGATATGATAAGAGATTTCCACAACAGAGGCTGTTCTTCAAGCCTGTCTCATTAATTCATGGCTAATCCAATCAAAGCAGCTCTTGGGGTCTGCAGATGGCAGAGTTTGAGGGTGAGAGAGAGAGAGAAAGAGAGAGGGTGAACAGAAATAGGAAGCGCCAACCACAGTGTCTACTTCGCCCCCCACCCCCCCACACCCTCTCTCTCCAGATCACTTCCCTACCTCTGGTCATCGGCACAACCTGTCCACTCCGTCACCATGTGTGCTGCAGGCCTGACAGCCACAGAGAGAAAGATCAAACTGTTGCCATGGAGATTGTGTGTTCGCCCATGCACTACACACGCAACTTCCTCCCCCAACACCCAACCTATTCTAACCCTTTCCAGATTTCCATTACACCACACCCCCACCCATCTCCAGCCCTCATCCATTTAACATCTCAGATAAGACGTTGTTTGCAAAAGTGCAGATTTTATTTATTTATTTTTTTTTTACAAGTTAAACTGGAAAATCCAACAAAGACAGAAGAGGTAAAAGATGATCACAGCCAGGCTATGAGGGTAATCAGACTATACTCACGCTATCCCGTTAGTATTTATCTTATGAGTATCACAGTTGCTGTTGTGACGGTGACGGTAACATACGGTCACTTCTCTTTTAGCTCCGTTTTGTCCTCCACCAGTTCCTACAGATCAGGCTTTTCAGCTTCTTCATATTCCATTATGTTCTCTGGCTAGCCATTTCTCAACCAAACCAAATTTATGACTTTTCAAGATATTTTTCAAGGCATCGTTGATCAAATTTAAAGGAGTGATATTTTGCTTTTTTTAGATGGAATTATGCATTTTAAAACATTTCCCTGTGGTCTACATAAACTGTAAATGCTCTGCTTGGGTATGAATTCTTCATTCATTCAACTCCACAGGTCCATCTTCAACCCTATTTCTGAGTAATGACACCAGAAAGGAGGTTTTGAGCGGTGGCCCTTTAAATGCACTTAAGCCACTTCAGGCCCCGCCCCCTCCAGGTTGTTGGCTGTGCTGCTCTGTCCCGTTCAACCAACAACTGAACATTTTAGGTAACTGGCTCAAAGTCTGGACATATTTTCAGTTTTTACTACAACCGCTTCGAACTTTTCGTCGGAAGTCTTGACCTTCTATGTGCAAATGTCACGACGTAACTAGTTATAGACGTACCAAATTAAGCAGGAATTAAAACGGGTTGTGGAAATCCACTCGATTTTTGCCAAAACGAATATAAAGATAGCTTTGCAGCCCCTGGAGGGTTCAAATTCAAACTTTTTGAACTATTACGGTCCCCAAATACACAAATAAATGAACCAAAGACTAATAAAAGTGGGTTTTACAAAATCTGACCCCTTTAAGACCTTACATTCATTCAACTAACAGTCCAACAGGCCTCATAGTTATCGTCTTGAACCAGTTTTAATCCAGCTAACGTTACATTTCCATTTGTCCATGACTAATGTTTCTGCTACTGATATTCAAGCTGTTAAAGCTCATACCTGAACCCCTCCACCCATGAATGACAGTTGGAGGCTCCACTCATTCCCAATCTCCATTATACCAAAAATGCTAAACACTAATTACATCCAACAAATTCTTTACAGATTTCCAAAGCAAATATAACAATATCATTCATTTAAGACCTTTGAGTGTCAGGTTTAAGAATGAATTATCAATTTTAAGGATAATTAAGGCATTTAAGACTTTTTAAGAATCCACAGACACTGGGAATTGGTACTGGATTTAAGTTATTTCTTAGTTACTCGATAGGGCAAGATAAGTTCTTAAAATTTCCAGTGACCAAACATAATAGAAAAGTCCAATAAAATCCCTAAAAGACGTCAGGTTTTCTAATAGTGTGTTCAGACCAAACATAAAGCCAATATTTCGCAACTCACAATTGAAAGTGAAGTTAATAGAAGCATAGGAATAGTTGTGTATTCAGGTCAAGTCAGTTTATTTATATAGCACATTTAAAAACAACAGAAGATGACCCAAAGTGCTTTACAGACAAAGGTAATAATAACATTTAGAAATCACGGTAGAACATGGGCCAGAGCACAAGAAAGCCAAAGAATATAACACAAGTTTAAAAAATAAAAATACAATTAAGACTCAGGGATAGGAATTATCAATACGCACATAAGTTAAAATAAGTAAATAAATAGAGATCAAAACAACAAATATGATTCAAATAAAAACAGAATAAAAAAAACTAAAATAAATATTCATGTCTTTGGTAGCCCAGCTGAAAGTTGAATATGTTTCAACAAAAAAAATTTGTGATGCATGGTAAAAGCCTAGAGTATGAACAGAAAAACTTACAGATGGTAGACCCAAACCTTATATGGCTTCTGATGTAGAGATAGAAAAAAAAGAAAGGCCTTGGAGAAAACTTAATGAAAATGTGTCGATTACTTGATTCCAGGTATCAGCTGTACGATAAACTAGTCGACACTAGCATTAGCACCCCCCCCCATACTCCTGTACTCCCATTGGCAGTTAAATGCAAATCTTTGAGGGTGGTGAAATACTGAAGTCAGTGTGAACATACCATAATGGTTTATCTAGCCCAGACTTGCTCCTTATTCTGCAGAACTATAATAGAGACTTGAGATTCCTTTCCACCTGTGTACTTGGAACTTGTAGCGTGTTTCCAACCTGTGAACTTGAATACTTTATTTCCTACAACACAACATTCTGCGGAGATGACCTGAAATGATCACACCATGCTGCGTCTATTTGACTAATCAACCCGAGATAAGAGCTAGGTTACGCTGAAGGAGTGTGCCATTTCCACTCCACAGATATGACCCTGAGAATCATGATAGTGTATATACAGTATGTTTTCACAGGCACTACGAAAAAAAAACAGTGAGTCAGACAGTTGAACGCATCAGCCTCGGTATTAAGTATTTATTTAACAACTATTTCAACCACAAAACCTATGCGAGACCTCAGATTAAAATCACTGGATGCTCATTAAATGTTCATATATCATATACACACACACACACACACACACACACACACATATATATATATATATATATATATATATAAAATGTAAAGGAAATAATTGTTGCTAAATTTATATTTCAGTTAATCTTTTATATCACGAAGCTGTGGGAATTTTGGTGAACTTCAACTGAAAGCTGACAGTTGAAAATGCATCTTATAACTCATGTTATTTTAGTCAGCCTGCATGCAAAAAATGTCCGTCATGTTACACTTCTTCTATCAAACCTAACCGTGTCAGATGCCAATAAACTTTCCAGCTGTTGCAACAGAACACAAATGGAGAGGATCTGATTGGTGTGAGCACGTATACAGCTAAAGAATGAGTTCTGAACAAGAGATAACAAAGGAAAGGTCCAGGTTGTAAAACATCAGCCAAATCCACTGCTATTGACTTCTTCAATAATGATGCACAGTAATGCCTTAAAGTATTTTACAAACCATATTTAGCGTAACCACCACATTATTTATGGATTTAACAAATCCTGCTTTGAGGTGATTTGCATTAATATGGCAATAACTGAAAATACAGTACAAAGTGATGACAGATTAGTGTTGACTTCATTTTCACCACAGTTTTTCCACTGTGTGAATCCAGGTGCGTGGCTGCTTAACACTCTCCTGTTATTTAGGTAAATTAACAATTTGCATCTTACACTCCTCTCTCACACAAAACAAATACTGTTGGTTCTGGTACATAAATAAGTTACATACAATGCTGCTTTTAATACACTCAGTCAGCATACTGAATATAGCGCTGGTATCCCCTAAGGCTAACAAGTGGGAAGAAAGGAATGGGATCTGGGGGTTGCACCATATGAAGGCACCCACTATTTAGCTGTAAAAGGTTTGTTTCCACCTGTGACAATTGCATCACCTGCCATTGTTTCCTACAAATCTCCCCATTAACCGACCTAAAAATGGAACCTGAGAGCACTTCTTTATAAATCTACATAACTCTCATGTAGCGGCCTCGTCTTCGTTGTGTTAAGCATTTGTGGCAATTTAACATTGACAGAAGTTCTTTCTCTAAGCCAAATAAACATCTCTTAACAAATTCAAGCCTAAAAACTCCACAAAAGAAAAGGAAAAGTGAAGAGAGGTTGGGGGCTGCCACGATCCGTGCCTGAAAGGGAGGGCAGGTATTGTAATGCAAATGTCACTGCCTTGTCTGCTGTTTGTGGCAGGAAATTTAATTAGCAATTGTGTAGCTACGATACAAACAGGTGGAATGTTAAGAATGCTCCCGATGACACACACAGACAAATGAGACAGACTGAAAAACATTTCATTTCACATCGAGTTTCAACTTGTTGCCATCGCACAGGAGCCAATCAGTGGCAATTTTTTTTTTTTTTTTTTGGTGTAAGACAAGATTTGTTTCTCTTCTGTAACCTAGCAACGTAAGCCTACAATGATTTCCAGGATCTTTGGAGCTGGAAGAGTTGGTGTGAGAGTCCAAATCACAGTCACGAGGAAACAAACTATTTTCCTTTCAACAGATTCTTATAAAACAGTAATGGCACATCACTTAAGATGAAAAGCCCTTAACAAATACATGAATTATGAAGATTAGGAAAGTGTAACAGTCATGTCTACAAATGGCACTATTAATTTCCACTTAACAAGCCCCACAAGGCATTCTGCACTCAGTTCTCCTGCTTTGCTCTGTGATTTCTTGACATGCTCTTGACTGGAGTTATGAGATAACCCATTTAAACCGTGTTAACATCAGACAATACAATGCACAAAAGCAAAATGGTTCATTTAACAACAACAGGCGGTAAATGCAATGCTTTGTAAATGTGATCGCAATAGTGACACAAGTGATGGCACAGGCTAGGACCATGTCTATATCTGTAGCTGGCTATTGAATGAGAACTTCTCCCCCGGGCAGCAGCGGGCCTCATCAAGATAAGCTAAATACAGCACGAGCAAACACACACACACACTAGCACATCCACACAGCAAACGTATGCGCACAAACACACACGCAGAAAGAACACGTGACCAAAAGCTGTGTCAGGTCACCCACTGCCCAAGAGACCACTGCAGCTGTCCTATTGATAGCTGAACTGTTCTAGACACACAGGTCCATTAAACACCCAAAATGGCACATGGGCAATCTCGGACGCCACTACAAAAATGATATGATCCACTCCGGAGCTGGTTTAAAAGCAGGCTAGACAGAGTGATGGTTAGGCCTAAAGACGGAGTTTAATTGTCTGTAAATCACAGGGCACAGTGGCCTTCACTGCGGAAATGGACCAACGCATGACCACCATCACAGGCTGCCTGTCGGATCTGCCAAAAAGCCAAGCTCAGCCACTGAACTTTATAAATTAATCTAATTATACAGAACAAACTGAATTATGTTTTACAGTATTTCTTTGGAATTTCCTATGACAAGTGCGCTCAAACTAAGACATCCATTTTACCTCCTATGTAAAATGCATTCTCACGACGCCACCGGGAAATTTCTGAATTAAACTCAACCTCTGAAAAACACCAGCTGGTCAAATTCTCCTTTCTGAGAACCTTTACTTCCTGACCTGTCCCTACAAGCTAAAACTATGCACTCATACCATAAAGTGAGAGATGAAAATAACCTGATTAAAAACACTGACTTTTAAAAGAATAATATTTCGCCCCCTTGGCCCACTCCATCCTCTTTCTTTCCATGACTTGGGTGTATTTGTATATCAAGTTGCCATGTAAACATAACAGTGTCACGCTCGAATTGGGGGGTGGGGAGGTAGAGGTTACACACAGAGCAGTCATTTCTTTATTTTCTCTGTAGATGCAGAGTGATGACCAACCAACGTTCATTTTCCTTCTTTAGTGCTTAGGTTCTTCTGTTGTAGTGTGTTCAGTAGTGCGTTCATTTTGACCATGAGTAATAAAGGAGGATTTGTGGAGAGAGCTTAGCTTTAACCTCATATTTTAATAAATAATTAATTACATTACTTGCACATGTAATTGCTATTTTGTGACCCATTTTCAATTAAAAGCAAACAGGTACTGGATTTAATTTTTAATAAATTCTCTATAATGAATAATTCAGCTGTCTGCATTACAGTTAAATACGTCATGAATATATATGTATAAAAGTTTATAACACAATTCACCAGTTGCAAGCAGAAAGGGCATTAATTAGACAAATTTTCATGCTGCAAAGATTCTTCCTGATGCTTCACCAACAAACATTACAAATGACCGAGCACCTGACAGCTGTCTCTGAAAAGATTTCATTAGAATGAATGCATCTCCGGAGACAAAAAAAAAAAGAAGCAGAATCCCGTATGGAGAAAAAGGTTTACAAAGGCCTGAAAACCAGGCACAGCACCACGTGAAACTTATAAACGTGAAGATCTACTTTTCATTAGTTTGTAATTATTGCTATAGACTCACATCAGCAATCCAAATGAACTCTGCCAGTTCCAGAAGAGCCTGCAGGAACAACTGGGCTCCTGTGAAGCCTTACAGTGTCTGAACGTTTGCAGCATCTGTAAAACTGGAGCTATATCTGGTAGATGAGGCAAAATGTCTTCTGCTTAAGTAAGTGTAAGTAAGCACACGTATCAGGTCTATTGATCTAGAGCTCTTCCTGTGTATTTTAACCGACTTTTAAGAAAAGAAAAAAAAAGATAGAAATCAACACTCAAATGATCAGCCAGTACAAACAAAAATAACCATCACAGCACCACCTAGCTGTAAAATACAGCCAATCAATTAATCAATCAGTCAAATATTAAAAGCTTAGCAAAGTGTATTGTTCATTTCAGACTGGAATAAACTTTATATAGTGGTAATAGACTGTACATTCATGTGTCATAGGCTTTACCATGCTGCTGAGTTCAAGACCAGTGGGAGCTCCGGGTTGTTGCGTAAAACAAAAACGTTAACACACGTCCCAACGCCTCTCTGTGGCATTTTTTGTGATGCAACATGTCGGTGTAAATCATCCCGGAGCAGCAGACTAAAACAAAGTTATCCCTGAAGCTTTCGGGCTGGTTTTTGCAGCGCACATTGGATACAGACCGGGATCCCTGAACCTAACGCGGCTAACGCTAGCTAGCTCCGCTCCCACCTGCGTTAGCAACGACTCCTGAGAAAGACAGTCCGACCTGGGGGTACGTCCGAGCAGCCACGACCTACACAGATATCCCGTTTACCGACGCGCTAAAAGTTACACTCCCAGCCGAACGCGTGCGGGCGGGCGGCGGCGGTGGTGCGGGCTAGCATGGAGGCTAACGGTAGCTCCAGTTGTGGCCGCCGTTGCCATCCTGCCGGGACCGAACTGGAGGCGCGTTCACATGTCGACAGCAACAAGTGTAAAGTGATGTCGAAATTCACTTTGAGTCGGGATTAAGGTGGAGACAAGACGGAAAAGTCTGACAAATTTACCACTGAGTGCCCCTTTTTTAACGAGCTGACATTATTTAGGTGCAGAGAAGCGGCGGAAAGGTGAACGTTTCTGAACCGTTCTCAAACTTGGGGCGGATGCCGAGTGGAAGGGAAAGTTACGGAGAGGGAAAAGAACAAGCCTGAAAGCAAAGCGCTCCGACCCACAATGTGTCCCCCGTGTAAATTCAGTGTGTCGGTACTGTGAGGATATAGTCACCTTTGCCTTGAGAAAAGTTCTGCCCTGGCTCTGCTCTCTTTTCCCCTCTCTCCTACTCGCTCGGTGACTTCCAGATGCTGCTGCTGCTGCTGTTGCTGAGTGTTGCGCCCGTTGGTAAGTAACTGTCTCCACGGCTACAGTCACTATGGCGCGACGGGGTCTCGAGGCAACTGTTGCTACCCTCGAACGCCTACGTCAGGGCCCTCACTATGCGGAGGAGGAGCCAGAGGGATCGTGGCCCCGCCCATTCGCAGTAAACCGTAACCAAAGAGTTTCTATCGACAACAACAGAGCCGCCATGTTGGACTGAAAGCAGTTAAAAAAGCCCCCGAGGGTTGACTCTGCTGTAAGTTTACATTTGACCACTAGGGGGCGACTTTAACCAGGAAGTACTGAAAATAAATTCAGTTATTTATATCATTTTTTTTAATATGAATTCCTCATGTTTGTGATTTTCCTTTCTATGTAAATAGTTAATGAACATCCATGACACAATACATGAAACGTAAATGTAAAGAGGAAAACAACGAGGGACAAACATGCAAATCAATAGATCAATGAATGAGAAAGTACCAAATTTTATAAATGTTGAATTATAGTTTAGGGTCTTTGTAAACTGGGATTGTGAATAGGAAAACATTAAAGTTCTGCTCTCTATTGGTCCATTTAAAAATTACACGTAAAGAGGAAATAAAGTGTGTCTAACAAAAAAAAAAAAGATTAAATAAATAAACAGAAGGTGCCAAACTAAGTGTAGATTTAGCTGAATAAAATGAAGAGGTCATTATGATTAAAAGCTTAAACAAATATATTAAATTATGCTTTGACATTTTTGTAAACAGGGATTATGAACACGAATAGAAAGAAAGACAGAAAGACAGAAAGAAAGAAAGAAAGAAAGAAAGAAAGAAAGAAAGAAAGTACATTCAACTGAAATAAAAGAAAGAGTTGATGAAAAAAGAAAAGATTTTGTACTTCTAATAATGATTATAATAAATTAGAAAAAGTTGAAGAACAATTATAGTGTGAAATAAGGGGAACAGACAATAAATTAAAATAAAGAAGATAATGAGAATGCACCAAAATAGTTTTACATTCAGCAGAAAGAAAAGGACTAACAGAGGTATAGCTAAATGTTAAAAACTTTCACATAATGTGTACATTAAAAAAATTGTATCCCATGTATCAGCTGTTTTGTGCTTGAGGCAAACCTGTCTAATAAATTAGTCTAATAAGTTATTTAAGTGTTTTTAGTCCATTTGAACACCTGTACTCAATTTTCAAAATCAGAATGTTTGACATCTCAAAATATGAGATAAAATTGTTGTGTAGCAGCTCATTTATGCATGTTATAATTTAATGACAATGTTTCCTGTGTTTATAATGACGGTTTTGATTGTTTTCAGTTACACTGCATGTACATGACAGATAAAATATTTTTTCTTGTGTGCTCCTGCAAAGCTGTGCATAACCTCACCGCGTCGTATTATTTTTAACACATGGTGGCAGCATTTATCTATATTTTTGCTGCAGTGTCAACGCTTTAAACATGGGAGAAATATTCACATCCTTCAGTAAAGCAAAAGAACTAATACCGCAGTGAAAATACTCCACTTCTGGACAGAAAGCCTCAGTCCGGTAAAAGTATTTAAATATTATACGCAAAACTGACTTGAAATATGGATGTCAAAGTCATTATTGTCTAGTAAAATGGTCCGTGTCAGTGTTTTGCCAAAATGTCTGATGTTTTTTATTCATTTTATTATTGTTTTCATGCTTATGTTGTTTTTTAGTGCTGTACTTATTTAAAGTTGAGTTGATCTGATGTAATGTATAATCTGTTGGTGGTTGAATGTACAGAAATGCATCATATCCTATCCGATCATCTAATATTTGTAGAGTTTCTACTATATGAGCACTCAGTCACTATCTAATGATAATAATATAATCAGAATGACTATCCTTATTCCAGTTGTAAGATAAAGTAACGGTTTAGTCAGATTGCAAATTAAGAGTGTGACAGTGTTGTGAAATACACTGTTTACATGTACTGATTTGTTATTCTACAAACCTTCCATATCAATACAAAGACAAAAAGGACAGAGATGTAATGAGAAAACTGAGGTCTTTTCCACTGTACATTTTCCTCAGTCTCCAGTAAGAATGAAGAGTCTTAAATAATTACGTTCTGGTCGCTCATTCCAGTATCTAAACATACTGAGACTTTAGGATCCAGTGCAAATAAACTGAATTTGCCAGTGTAAATTCATAAAGTATATTATTTCCTGCAAACAGTGGATGAATTGCAATTAATCAGGGCTATTAAAAGGCTTATTAAAAGCTATGTAATGTGTATCCAAACAAATCTAATTTAAAACACTGTATCTGGCAATTTAACATGGTCAGACAACATGGGCAAAGGGCTTTAAGGAGAATTTATGTTGAATTATGCTTAAAAATAAAGAATTTATGCACGATATTGTACACAAAAACTGATTAGCATGGTATGAATTTGCAGCGTTTTAAATTAATTAGTCTGTTTTTTT
Source organism: Apogon hyalosoma (assembly GCA_037367295.1). Taxonomy (NCBI): domain Eukaryota; kingdom Metazoa; phylum Chordata; class Actinopteri; order Kurtiformes; family Apogonidae; genus Apogon; species Apogon hyalosoma. The sequence goes on from JAPQRP010000020.1 coordinate 7,544,155, forward strand.
TTTATCATTCCGTGTTACGCACATGTTAAAAAGGTGAAATGGGGAGAAGAAAGAGGAAAGAGAAGTGAAATAATACAGGCTTTTAATATATAAATAGAGCAATTGCTGAGGACAAAGGAAATGCCAGAAATATCCAGAGCTGTTAAAACATTATCAACAGAGTTAATTAAAGAAGATTGGACTCATTTTAGTTCATTGTTAAACAGTTAGGCAGTTAAAAGTTAATTATTAACAGAAAAGGCTTAGTCTAGTTATACTTTAGTCAAACTATCGCACTATAATGGTTAATGATTAACTGAATTCAGTAATGGCTGTACAATGACTTTTTATCACTTTAACAACAAAAGCATCACCTGGCAACCAGAAAATAAGCAAATATAACCTTTAAAAACACCCTCTTTTTCTACAACTATTGGTATGTTCATTAAACTATATATAAGCCCCCTGTAAGACATTACTTTAAGTTCACATTTGTTATATAGTGTTCATTTAGAGCAGGGGTGAAAAAACTGACTTTAGTTCAGGGGCCACATTCAGACCAGTAAAATAATAACATAATAACCTATCAATAATATCAACTCCAAATGTTTCTCTATGTTTTAGAGTGAAAAAAGAACATTACTTCATAAAAATCTATATATCTATAAACTGTCCTTTAAAATATATGAATTACCTGAACAACCATGGATAACCTGAAATGTCTCAAGAAAAATAAGTGCAATTTTAACAATATTATGCCTCAGCTTATCATTTACATATGTACATTTACAACTTACAGATCACAGTGGATCTACGAATATACAAAACATTTAGTACCAGGCAGAATATTGGTACCATTGCACTTACTTTTCTTAAGACATTTCATGTTGTTCATATTTGTTCATGTTATACACATTTTATTGTGAAAGGATAGTTTGTATATAAACATTTTCCTGTAATTGTTTTTTTTTTTTGCACTAAAATGAAGACAAATACTTGAAGTTGTCAGTATTTATAGATTATTATGATATTATTTAACGCTAACTCACTTGAGATCAAATTAAAATGATTGTTAGTATCTTCAGTGTAATTTTTGCTTTGGTAAAATTACATTTAGTTCTTTTAAGACATTTCAGATTGTTCATATTTGTTCAGGTTATTTATTTTTTGCAAAAGGATTATTTGTAAATATAAACATGCTCATGTAATTTTCCTTTTTTTACACTAAAACAAAGAGAAAAATTTGGAGTTGTCATTATTTACTGGTTATTATGATACTTATTTTACTGGTCTGACCCACTTATTGAATTGGTCTGTATGTTTCCCCTGAACTAAAAGGAATTTGACACAGTTGACTAATATCTTCAGTGTAATTTTTGCTCAGATTCATCCCGTGGGCCAGGTCGGACCCTTTAGCGGGCCACTTTTGGCCCACGGGCCGTATGTTTGACACCCCCGTTTTAGAGGAACTTGAGTGAAGGAAGAAAAACAAATATCTGTTACTGTCAGCTCGGAAAAAAAAAATCCTTAAAAAAGAAGAAGCTGGTGTAACCTGATTTTACTGATGTGTGATATGGAAATAAATAGTTTTAATCAAAGGAAACAAAAAAACGTATTCACTGAAACTAGTGAAAAGGCGATTATGTTCGTCACTAAACTTTTTTTGGTCTTATTTATGTAGTTATTGCATGTACTTGTCTTTATGTTTTTATTGCTTGAAAAGTCTCCACGTTCATGTCGCTTTATACAGTATGTAATAATGTGTTTTTCCCAGGCAATAAAAAGAGAAGGGCAAACTAATTCTAAACAACAACCAACCACTGTGCCTCTTAACCTGACTTCAGTCATGGATTAATGCCAAGTCTAATCTGTTTCCCTGTAGAGCCGTAAAACTGACAGTTGGACAAACAGGTGCCTTAACGAAGTCTGCACGTCCGTCCAACATGAACTGAAAACTGAGACCAGGAAAAGAACGCTCAGTCTGTCAGCGGCTCACGGGACATTTACGTCTACATCTACATCTATATCTATATCTAAGGGGTAAGTTAATGCACATTTGTCAATTATGTAGATTTTAATTATAACATGAGTCAAACTACCCAGTTTGTTTTTAATCTGTACACTGAAAAAAAAGAAACATCTGACTCAGATATATTGACTTATTTATCTTGAAAGTTCATTTTTCAGATTTATTTACTTAGTGAGACTTAATCTTGTTTAGATTATTTGACTTGTTCCAAGAATTTTCATCTTCATCTTGAGCTACCCCACTTAGATATTACAACAAATTTTAAGCAATATTTATAAGTGAGTGTGGTCAACACAGGAACTGTTTTCCCTCAATAAATTTTTACTTGTTTAAAAAAAACCTTACTATGAAGACCTGAAACAAGTATATTCTGCTTAAAATAAGAATTTTATCATTCTATAATCCTTAGATAATATTGTCTTATTTTAAGAAAACTTGATAAGTGCGATTTTCTTCCTGCACGGGCAGATCATTTTACTTGAAATAAGACATTTAACCTAATAATGAGTTTAATTTTCTTATTTTTGTACAGGCCTTTGTTGCCGTGTGCATATCTCTATTGTTTTCAGGTAGAGTTGATATGAATCCAGACCTATGAGTAAAGAAAAAGATGTCCGTCAGGGTCATTCTCTAATGACAAATTCAGAACCACAGATACTTTTACCATCACATCATCCATACATATGTCATCGACTGCCTCCTGAAACGCTGTAACATGCGGATGAGTCCATTCATTCAGACAACGTACTGGTGTAAATTCACACGTTAACAACGATAATATGGCTGAGTTTAGTTCATCACCAACTTTAGCTAAATAATAATATGTACCAGTAGAGTCGAATGGCTGAAAACACTGTATTCTGTAGTTTTTTATTATCATCACAGACAATTCAGGATTTTAATCTAGTTGAATGGAGTCTAAACATGATTAAAAAGTAGTTTTCTTTCCTAAAATTGATTATCATATGTCAGTAATCAACAACAAGATCGCAAACCTGCACTTGGTAGGGTGTTAGTGAGCAGAAATTGTTCAAAAATAACAATAATAATGGCCAACTGATAAGACAAAACATATTCACAATGAATATATTGTGAATATGTTGCAGCAAACAGGTTTGATATTGAATTTTTGCTCCACAGACCCTCCAGAGAGAATTTTAATATTGCCATTTCGGCATTTTTTGTTATTCCCGGAAAGCAAAACCCGGACTCATTTGAATTTATTTGACGTATCACTCAATCCCCTGTAGAAGTTATTTATTATGTGTGATTTTGTGCTGTTTATTCATTTATTAAACTAGGCTACACGGTAAAAACTAGCCTATCACTGCCATCCTTTAGGAACACGGTTACCATAGCAACAGCATCTCAAAAACCCATGAAACTGATGATGCACAGCGTGTAAAATGCATCAGGTCTGACGTCAAATAATGATGTGCGTATCGTCATTTCTTTTTTTTTTTATTCTTTTTTTTTTCTTTTTACGTTTTGACATTAACATTAGTCATTTTTAGGATAATAAATGCAGCAGCATCGTTTCTTCTGTGATCTGTGTCGACGAGACCGATAATAAATCCTTCCACCTCTCCGACACTTTTTCAGCTCCACCCTGCACCGACTAAACCAAACAGACTAAAGATGCAATAGATTATTTTATAGCCGACACCTGATAACGTCTGCGTGTTATCTACTCTCTGCATATCGCGGATGCGAGCGAGGCCGTCTTTGACCGACAGTAACCTCGGTGCAGGGTGCATCAGCAGCGCTCCACACATCACATCCTGGAGCCGTGGGCGTGTGCGCATGAGCGTATGAGCGCCGGCCTCTGTGTGTCATGTGACGCTGTGGTGTGGTGCCTCTACGTTGTCGTTTCTCGTGGTAATTGGCTGAGGCTGATCTTTCTATAACACACTGATGGCACACTTGGGATGAAGTATGAGAGCATCTACACATGAGGGACGATGACACACTAAAACAAAGGCCAACATTGACTCTACTGCTCGTATACGCACGTTTTTGGCCCGATTTCTATCATTTGTTTTCTAAATCACAAAGGTTTATATTTAATTTACTGCTCACTGATACTTCTTTATTTAACTTAAGTAAGTTTTATTTATGGAGCACTTTTCACAGACAGGGAGTCACAAAGTGCTTTACAGTGCAAGATACAATTAAAAAGCAATTCAAAATGCAAATAAAATACAATTTTAAAACGTAATTAAAATACAATTAAAGTGCGATAAATACATTAAGTGCAGTCAGTTTGTAGCAGCCCTTACTGTGTTGAATTGTGAGGATCTACTTTTAAAACCACAACTGGAAAGATAGTTTTACAACAAAAACGAGCCATATGTGTCATAAATAAAGCGGGAGATTATCGTCATACTAATCCATTATTTTTAAATTCTCATGATTTGAAGTTTAGAGACTTGGTTTATTATAGAACAATGCAAACCATGTTTAAAGCAAAAAACAAAACACTACCAGATTGTGTGCAAAAGGTTTTTATAGTGTCTGAAAGTAAATATGAGTTGAGAGATAGACGCAAATTGTTGTTACAAACAGCAAAAAAAGGAGTTAAAAGAAGATGTATGTCTTTTAAAGGGTTTCACCATGGAATAGTGCTAATTTAAAACTTAAGCAATGTACTTCCTTTGTTAGGTTCAAAAACGCATTATATTCATCTATATTTAAGAGTTATGGCTGTAGTTGGAAAAAAATTATATATATTTATATAGAGATTTTTTTCTTTCTACTTGACACCATGTGTTGTGTAGCTGTAACGTAGGTGGGCATTAATAAGTTTTGCTGAGCCTTTTTCAGTCAAATTGTATTATGTCTCTCTTCTGTTGTTTTGAAATGCATGTTTAACTGAAAATAAAACTAACTAAATAGATTAAACTAAACATGTTTTCTTATAAATGGGCTTATTCCATTAGAGGTTAACACAATTCACAATTTGCAAAAATTCAGGTGTTAATATTCTACAACTGAACATCTCGTGGACGTTGTATGTGTGGTTTCCACTTCCTCTGTTTGACCTGTTGAACTGCACAGATGGGAGTTTAGGGGAAACAGCGAAGAGGAAATTCCCTTTTAGACCTCTGCTATAGCTTATGTGGTGAGTACTACGTTTAAACAGCAACAAAAAAAACAAAACCAAAACCTCAGCTTACACTTTTACAGGTTACACAAGTTAAAAATGAAATCACAGACACGTTTCAGTGATCATGTCTTCTTCTTTTTCTTTTTTTTCTTCTTCTTTGTCTTCTTCTCATATAATTCAGTTACTCAGCGTTTGTAAAGAGCAAACATGTTCTGCAAATTCAGCTTCTCCTCCCGCATGCGTCTCATAATCAGAGCTCATATCTTTTTTTAGTGTCTTGTATATGAGGTCAAGCCCCAAAAGAACCTGCGGTACAGGATCGCCCGGTTGATCTGTGTAATTAAGATGACAGCACTTATTGTGGGAAAGAGGACTTGGCAAACTACTGTCATTATTAAACCTGTCACAGCTTTGACTTGTTAGCATGTCGTCTCCTCAGTGCTTTACCGGTTTAGGTTTAATTTTCACTGCTCTCACTCATTATTTTAACCTAATAAAAGTCCTGCATCTGACATGGTGCATCATGTTTGATCATAATTTGTTATATGATTCACTTTTTAGAGTCATACGGATCATGTTATTAAACAAGAAAAGGCCGAAGGTTTAGATACTTGAACACTTTCTGTATTAAAGTAGATATTTAGTAAAAATGACTAATTCAGAAGGATTTTACAGAAACCTTATTTTTATTTTGTTGAATAAGAACTCAAATTGTATTTTTATGATTTTGTCTTGCAAAAACCCGTGTAAGTAAAATAAGCACTCAATCACAAAATTACCACATGCTTGTTCTACCTTGTCACATGTCCTACAGTGCTTTCATCTTATTTTGTCTTTTGCACCTTTTTAAAAATGGTCTGTCATGTGTGATATGAATTCTTTTCTATTTATAGCAATTCCCTTCCCTGCTTTAAAACTTTTCTTTGAAAATGTAAGTAGTAGACAGATATTTTTGCAAAAATGTAGGAAACGTTGGAAAAAATCAAAATCTTACCAAGTGTATTTTTCTCTTTTCTAGTCAAAATATCTCATCACACTGAAAATAAGACGTAATCACCTAAAGAGGAACTTTTCAGTGAGATATAAAACTTATTTTTAGACAATAGAACTGGAAAATCTGATTTCAAGAAATCTTACCAAGATAATTTTCACTTGTTCCTCCTGCTTAATTCAAGATTCTTTTTTTTTTTTTTTTTTCTTTTTAAAAAACACATATAAAACAAAACACAAGCTGGGAGTGGTAAAAAAAATGATGTATATAACACACGAGTATACATATATGCTCATACACTAGATAGAAAGGAAGTCATTTATATACAAATGCTCCTTTCATTATAGCAGATATGTTCACATTAATATAGTCAAAGAACTTCTGTTTCTTAATTTAATATGAAGTCCATAAGATGTTTGCATAAAATAAAAATCAGTCTAAAAAGCATAGAATTTGCTTTTAAACAGTGTTAAATGTGATAAAATAAGAGACAAGAGACGGAAATAAAGTACAAGTACCTTAAATGGACAGACTGGTGTAGTATTTTGTGTAAACATGGTTGTGAAATGAAGTACAATGGTTTTAAGGGAGGGTCTGATTGTTGAATGTTGATAATAATGTAGGTCAGAGGATGCGGGTGTGTTATGCAGAGTGCATATGGGTTTGAGTCCATGCGGAAAGTCATAAACGCAGCCGGTGCAGTTGCTCTGCGCTGCTTTGGCCTCTGAAACCTGTGCAGCCTTGTCCGATAGTAACCTCATCTCTGCAACGTGTATTTGACTGAGTATGTATCAGGCGGGGGATGGGCTGGGTTTCACAGCATCATCTGTCAAGAAAGCGCCTCGGAGTGTTTATACTTATTGCAGGCCGCTTCCCCCCCACCTTACTCATTTGGCTTGCGTGGCCTTATATGGAAAATGGGTTCTGTGGTGTGAGCTGTTTCAGCCAATGGGACGCGTCAGGGAGGGGACGTGTGTCTAGAGGAAGCTGGCTGCCTGGCTCTGGGTGGGGTCTTGTGGGGGGAGGGAGGGGCCGAGGCGAGCCGGCTTGTGTTTGAAAATGAATGATATGCTGCTGCTTGAGTTGTAGACACAGAGGGCGGGCAGCATTTTCCAGCTACACGACCAACTGAGATCTCAGCGTTTATTTAGAGAAGAAGAACGTTTTTTGGAGAAATCACACCGGGGGAAGATCTCATTTCCAGCAATGCAATGTGAGTAGCAGAGTGAATATTTTGGATTTCACAACCCGATTGTGCTAGTTTGTTATTATAAGGATGTTTTATGTGTCATGAATGAATGAGGATCAGTCTTTTCCACAGGTGGGATTTCCTGCTTTCATCTGTTTCCTTATAATATTTTCCAGTTACAGTCAAACTATCCCAATGTAAAGCCTGATTTTAAAGCTGAAATTTAATCAAACACACAATTCAAGATGATCTACGTGGATTTCAGAGGTATATTTGCAATGCCGCGTCTCCTCTCTTGACATGAGGAGCCGGTTCCTCCATGAAGGGTGGAACCCGAGCAGCAGATCTATGTGAATCTACCAGATGTCAGCAAATCCCAAAAGGACACGGATGCTTCGCTCTGGTCTTTAAATGTCAGTAGTGGCTTACATCAAATATTGGAGCAGGAATCAATTATAGGGAGTGAACAGAGAGGATGTTGGGGATTATTTGATTACACCCAGTTGTAAAAAACGTCCCTGCTGCTGATGTCGCTGCTGTTGCCGGGCGTTGGGTGATGGTCGGAGGAAGCAGCAGCTTGAACGGCATGAACCGACAGAAAATCCAGTTTATTTGGACGACATCAAATCAAATCACTCCAATGTCACGGGTATGTGACAAAGCAGACACTCCAGTGCACGGGTGCAGAAGTAAAGAAGGGAGGGGTGAGGTTTGATCTCTGTTGTTTGGTAGGGGATTAACCCAACTGAAGTTTGTCATTTGCATACGGTGGTTTTGTTTTGGGGCAGCCCCTTGTTCCATTTTTTGATGAATACATGTTTTGGCTGGTTTCTAAGACCCAGGTCTCTCCATTTGAATGGGATTTCAGTTTTGGTGCGTTTCCAGTGGATGCGTTTAGTTTTGTGAATGAAACCTCTCATAATCCGCTGTTGACTGCATCAGTGCAGTTGCCATAGTGGCATTTGTTTGAGCTAAATCCAACAGGTTAGTCCCCCTTGGTGTTGCTTGTGTTGGCACATTAGCTTGAAACTGAAAACAGGCAAAGAAAGAATGGCAGCGACCAATTAACCAGTTTCACCGTGTGATTTGCACCAATGGAATGCTTTGCAGACAGCTGGTGTTGGCGGAGCTTGTGTTGAAATATTAAAATACTTGCTCAATAGATCATTTCTATGCTTTGTTTGCAGTTCATTTGCACATTTATTGGTCAGTTGACTGGTTTAGTTTATGATCCTTTTGGAACTTCTCTTTTTCTGTCAGGTAAATACCACAGAAAAGACACAATAAACCACTAGATTAACCCCTAAAGACCCAAACATCCACTGGTGACCAAAATCATTCACTGATGTGAAATGTTTAATATTTGTTGATAGACTAATCCAATCAATACATGTAAATAATTGATGTAAAATACAGTTTCATGGTCATCAGTGTTACCGTGGAAACACTGTCATCTTCTACCACATTAATTCACCAGTAAAACTCATAGAGTTGGATCAACGACAGTGGATGGAGACACTTGGTTTATGCTCAGTTAATGATATTTTTTCTGGTCAATATCTTTTTTGAGTTTTTCATGTAACATAAAAAAGTAAAAGAATAAAAACAAATATAAAGCAAGAGGCTGGAGAAACATGAATTAAAGGTTATACCATGTGTAACAAAAATAAAATGCAGCTTCTCTGCTTTCACATATACAACATGTCATTATGAGCAGTCAAATATACATAGATACAAACCAGCATAGACAAGCACATAAACAAACAGTGCTGTTTTAGACAAAAACAACCATAACAACAAAAACAACAGGGGATGGGGCTGTATCAGTTAATGATATTTTTGCTGAAGAAGACACTTTTTCTTCAGTTTTCTCTGTTTTGATATAACCTTTGAATTTTCATGAACATCTCAATTAAATACAGGAAATTAAATACAAGAAAATCTATGATTTTCAATGAAAAATGCAAAATACAGAGGATAATATTATAATAAATGGCAATAAATCACTTAAGAAAGGGAAAGAGAGAAAAGTTCCATTTGGAAATTACCACAAAAGTAACACTGGGTCTTTATGGGTTAAATACAGCCACGAGCTGATGTACATATACACATGCACTGAGATATACTGGTAAGATATGAAGGATCTGTGATTGAGACATCACCCTGTACGTCCATCCTGATGACAGTAATTATATGTTGGGGCACATCTCAAACATCTTCACCAATGCTCTGGACTCTCAAAGAAGAATCCAACCAATAATCTTGCCACACATATTAACAATTTTCACAGGCAATGAAAAATCCCAAGTAATACAGCAAAATGTTAGAATACTCTCCACAAATAATCAATAAAAAGGAACCAGTACTTGTGTTTCAGCTTCAAACTGTTAGTGTTTTTGATGTATGACAGGAATAAAATAACCCATAACCAGTAGTTGGCATCACAGCCGAGTTCCTAACACATATGACATACCACAGATGCATATCACCACTGTGCAACATCGAACACGTTGATAAATGTTCAGTAACTGACTGATTCATTTCACCGTCTTGTTCTTTAATTTAGATGTTCAGCTTGAGAGTTAACCAGTTTCTATGATGTGAAAAACAGTTCATTCTAGACATGTATGATGTGCTTTAAGTGTTAACACTTCTGAGTAGGAATAGCTTTGATGATATCAGCCGATTAATCAGATATTAACATTTTCTTGCTCTAAGCTATCAGCATTATATGAGTGTTTAACCCTTAAAGACCCAAATGTACACCAGTGTCCAAAACCATCTACTGATCTAAACTGTTTAACACCTGTTGATCCATTAATCCTATCAATACATGTAAATAATTGGTG
>JAPQRP010000020.1:7575015-7588846 GCA_037367295.1 Apogon hyalosoma
CCTAAAGAGGAACTTTTCAGTGAAATATAAGAACTGATTTTTAGACAATAGATCTGGAAAATCTAATTTCAAGAAATTTTGCAAAGATAACTTTCACTTGTTCCACTGACAGATTTTTTTTTTTTTGCTTGAATTAAGCAAAAAAAAATCTTGACTTAAGCAATTCAAGCACAAAAAAAAAAAAAAATCAGTTCTTATATTTCACTGAAAAGTTCCTCTTTAGGTGATTATGTCTTATTTTAAATGTGATGAGATTTTTGACTAGAAATGAGAAAAATACACTCGGTAAGATTTGGATTTTTTTTCCAGTGTGAAATGCATGTGTGGTCATTATAATCTTGATAAAACAATAAAACTAATTGCAGCTTTGCAGGAATGTTCACTGTTCTGAGTTTGCTGTGCCTTTTTGTTGCTAACTCTTATAGACGAGTAACTAAACTGAACACGTTCAAGTCTTGACGATTGTGACACGATTACACAATTAGAAATGTTCTCGGATTGTGTCCTACAAAAGTTTGACATTGCACAATAAATCAAAACTCAAACAAAAATATCTGCAAGACAGATTCACTTTTGTTCGAACTCAAGAACAAAAAAAGACAATTGTCCGTCTCAGACACACAATATAAAAGCTTCTCTTCTGTTTAACAACAGCCAGCTTCTGTTGCTGTTGTTTTATAATCTTTGTTCATGTGTCTGACTTCAGTCTAGACTGAAATGTCAGGACAGGCCCCGGCTGTAAACGACAAACAAGCGGTGATTGTGAAATTCAACGTGGAGGCTCAGACGCACATGTCCATGTAACACAAACAGCCACCGAACCTGCTCATGTAGCCTGTGGTTTCTGTTTTTGCTTGATACGCCGTCTAAAGTGTCAGCGCCACACCTCAGCCGGATGTTTAGGCTTATGTTAATGTCGTATCTGCACTTTGTGAAAGACTGTATGAGGTGTTCACACTCACACCTGCAGTTCAACACAGGACAAAGACAATAATGATGACAATCTGTTTTCTGTTACAGTATTTTTGTGTGCTCCATAAAAACTAAAAAAAAAACAACAAAAGATTAAAATGTACCTCCGAAAATTGTAAACCAAAGCATTTTAAACAGTAGTTTGGGAAGGGATTGTGGATTTGTTTGGACTGTATGTTTTTGTTTTGTGTGAATGGTTGTATATGTGTTTGACCTCACACGTTTCCGTTAATACTTTGGATATATAGATGTTTTATATTTGTGTGTGATCCCTGTAAATACTTAGACATAAAACTTACCCTAAAACTTAAACTCAAACTTAACCTAAGATCTGAATGGAAACTTCAGGTAAAATTTAAACTGAACCTAAAACTAAAATTTAAACTAAAACTTACCCAAAAGTCTTTCTAAAAGCTGAACTGAAACCAAACTTCAATTAAACTAAACTAAACTACTTAAGAAATATAACAAGCTGAAACCAGCTCATTTTTAACACATTTTATTGAAAAAAATTTTCACAGACAGAAAGTCACAAAGTGCTTTACAGTGCAACAGACAAATAAAATACCATTTAAAAATACAATAAAATACAATTAAAATAAAATAAACAATTGTGGCTTGTTACATTTTCTTGATCAATTACAGTATTTATTACTGTTTTAACTGACTGTGGCTTTAGTTTACATTATGACTGATGCACATTAAGCCTTATATTAAAGCAGCGGCTGTTGGTAAGTGCTCATAAAGACTCACAGTGTAAAACCACCTTCAAATGACTTAAAGACTGATTTCAGTGCATTTAGGTATGAAAACATAACACTGGATGAGTTACAGGGATAATGTTTTTTGTAGCTTAAAGAATCTAATTTGTCATTTTAAGTGTAATCTATGGGTTCTTTTGCAGTTCTGTGAAGCTGTAGATATACCATACCATACCAGACCAGACCAACTTTATTTATAAGGCACTTTAAAAACTCTACAGCTGGCTTAAGTGCCATGCATGAATCCTAAAACAAGGCAATAAATATGTAAAAACAGCAATAACACAGGGTGCAAAGTGGGCTAATAACAACAAAATACAACCATCATAAAAACAAAGACAGATTAAAATCTATTTAAAACAACATACGAAATCTAAAACAACATTTCACTCAAGCCAATGAGAAAAAGTTCGTTTCAGATATGATTTAAAGTACGCTGGTACTGTCAAATAAATACTTGTATTGTTGTATAAATATTTACCTTGACCACCTCTGTAGTTGAAACGCTCTGTAAACTCTTTTCACTTTCTGTCTGTATCACAACCACAAACTGTCGTTAAACCCAGAATCAACCAGAATATTTAGCAAATTATATCAGTGAGTAAAAGAAAGTGCGCTTGCATTCATCGGGGTTCATCGGAAGTGTTCTGTCCAGGAGTTTTAATCATATTTGCATTGGCTTGTTTAACAACTGTTTTCCTCTCCCTGCAGTTGGGTTTGCAGCGTTACCATGGCGTCGGCATCCTGGGCTTCAACTCCGTGGAGTGGTTCATCTCTGACATCGGCGCCATCATGGCAGGGTACGTTTCATCCCCACCTCCAAGCGAGTGGGTTTATGTCACTGACAGCAAACGTCTCCTCCGTGTGTGTAGATGCTCACGTCGCTCATTCTTGAGTGGCGTGAAAGGACACTTGAAATATGCAGGAGCACCTCAGCAGAGCACGTAAGCCTCCAATTACGTCGGCGTTAAGAGAAGCCTGGAGCACATAACAGCGATCAAGCCTCTCTTCATTCCTGATTGCGTGAATGTTCTCTGTGCATCGCCTCCAACTGGCGTCAGATCTTCGAGAGCGGCTCCTTTCAGTCGAGTCAAGTCTGTCGAAGGCTCCGTTCAGACCGCAGGCAAATGCGGCCCAAATCTGATTTTTTTGCCCACATGTGACCTGTATCCGTTTGAACAGCACTAATCCGGTTTTTTCAAATCCAACCCAGGCCGCTTTCATGTGCGGGTCTAAATCGATACGTACGGTCACAGAAAACAATTATCAGACCATCAAAAGTCATCAGAAACAATAGTTATGCAATCCAGTCCAAACTCCTGTGTGAATCATGTGACTAAAACAGACAGAACAGAAAACAGGGAATGAATAAAAGCACTGTTTTTGTCAGTACAATGACACAGATATTGATGGAAGAGCTTTTGTCCTTTGACAAAGGTAAAAAAAAAAAATGCCTTCAGTTTAAAATTATTTAGGAATGCTGAATTGAGATGGTAGATATGTTTTTGTTGTTTATTTTTTTCCGTTTATGGTGTGAATGCTTGATGCTGTACACATTTAATGGATGTAGGCGGTGTATGAGGTGAAAGGATAGGCAAAAAAATAAGCTTTTGCCTCTAGCCTATTCCTTTTTTGTTTTTATGTTTATTTTGATTGTTGTACTAAGGGCAATGATTGATGTACAAACCAAAGCAAAAAGAAATTCATTCATTCATTCATTCAACTTAAGTGATTTGGGTTATTATCAAGAAAACATGGAAAATGGATAGATATCAGCTCTGAAATTAAACTATGAGCTATTTCTGTTGGTATCATTATATTTGTCCAAACAAATGGGCCTTTAGTTGGACCAGGCATTAAAATGAACAAGAAACTGAAGAAAACAAGGGGTGGTCTAATAATTTTTTCCACGACTGTATCTGACGTTTTGCAATACGACTTCAGTCTGAACGGCCAGGTCGCATTTATCCGACCTTTACGTCACAAACATCACAATTCTGCGTCCCCGGGAGGAGAAGCGCGTACTTCTACAAACACAGTGCGTGCCTGCGTGGTCACGTATTCCGTCACGCGGGTCACTTCAGGGTCGCATTCAGTTCGTACTCAAAACTGATAGAAGTCGCGTCGAATGTGTGATACGAACGAGGAGACAAAAAAAAAAAAAAAATCAGATTTCACCAACAAACTTGAATTGTGCATTAAGACCTGCAGTCTGAATGCAGCCTTAGAAAACAGATGGGACATGGTCTGGCTGCATCACAGAACAGCTGTTACGTGACGGCGGATTTGACTTCTGTCCGTCCGGGTCCAGCCTTCCTAAAGTCCGTCTTGGAAAGCTGAGCGCGAAAGCCGATTAAAGTAGAAGAGTTTGTTGTAGAGGTGGCTGCTTTGTCATTTCTGTTACGTGCCGGGTCATAAATGTGGTATTTTCAGTGCTCTGTGTTTGCAGATTCCTAACACCACTCTGTTCACACCGATGCGTCACAGTAACAATGCACTGAAACCTGCCAACCAGTAAAACCAGTCCACATGGAGATTTCTTTGAACATTTTTTTGGAAAGCAGCACAGCGTTTGCATGTACTGTTTCCTCTCTCACTTTCAGTCAGAATCGGGCACTGACTTTTCACCTGGATGGTAAAATCCTCCAGTTGTCAATAGAAATGAATCTAATAGAACAATAATGCATAGACCTCATGCACAGCTGCTCTTCTTTCTCCGCGCACATTTTTTTCCCATTGCACATTTGTTAATTGCGCTACTTAACTTAAATGTTTATATACTTTTTTGTACAGAAGTGTTTATTTTACTTTGTTTAAACTTTGTTTTAGTTTTGTTTACTGTGTTGTACAGCGAGACCATAGTTTAAAAAAAAAAAAAAAAACAGAGTAAAATTCCTTGTATTCTTTTCAAGATACTGGACGAATAAAGGCGATGCTGATTCTGATCGTTCAACTTTAGCAACATAAGAGGTTTATAGTGGTTTTAACCTCATCACTACACTCAGAAACGCTGCTCTTGAAAATAAACCAGACAAACATTTATTAAACTGAGTAATCAGTCTAATCTCTGCTGTAAAATCTGAAAATATCATTGAAAACTGAAGCAAATTGAAAAATTTTTGTGTGTTTTCTGCAGGTTTCTTTTGTTAATAATCTGTTAACATATCAGGAAAACAACCTTTACTACTTTGTCTCGGTCGTGTACATTTTAATCATTAACTCTTGACTTCAACAGGAAACATCTATTAACATAATCTAAGGAAAACATCTGGAAAAATTGCAGTTAAAATATATATTGGCTTAATTTCATAAGATTTTAATATTTTGATGATTTCCTTTTTGTTTGGGCATGTGTTTATGTTCATGGAGGGACAGCAACATGACAATAAATGTATTCTATGTACTTTTATGATTTGACTACTCTCTTGGCATGTTTATTTGTTTCTTAATAAAATGCAAAAACAAAAAACAAAAAAGAAAAAAATCAAAATGGCAACAGGTCTTTTTTTTTGGTCATCAAGGAAGAGGCAAGACTTGATCCTAAAATAAAAACACAATTTCAACTTACGTTTTTGAGCCATAATTACATAAAAAAAAAAAAGTGTAAAGAGTAGATACGATGGTTGGTTTCTTTGTATTACATTAAATATCAGCTTTATTATCAAAATAAAACCTGCTCTCCTGCACATTTTCCGTTTGACTTTCACTCCAGGATGAGATGAGATAATCCTTCATTAGTCCCACGACAGGGAAATTTGTAGTGTGACAGTAATGTAGGGATAGTAAAAATCTAAAAATATACATATATATATAAGCTGCACTCAATAGAAACAGAAATATTAATTAAGTACAGAAACTGTGTGCAAAGTATCAAAGTATGTCGTATTACAGCAGGTCCATAAACTCTGTCAGACTCAAACCAGAGGACAGTGTATTGATAAATATAAAAGAAAAGAGGTTCAACCTAATTTTTCTCTCATTCTCTTATTTCTTTGCGCCGTTGCAGTGGCTTCGCCGTGGGCATCTACACCACAAACTCCCCCGAGGCCTGTCAGTATGTAGCCGAGAACTGCAAGGCCAACGTCATCGTGGTGGAGAATCACAAACAGCTGCAGAAGATCCTCCAGGTGAGAAAACAGTCAGGACAGGAAGTGGGTTCAAGAAGAAACGCGCTCTAAGAAAGTCCCTCAGGATTCCATTTTCCAACTACAAACACTGTCAGTGGTCACAGACCGAAATCACTGATGTTGTAGCCTCAGTTTAATGGTGTAAAGGGTATATTTTAATTTACAGGGAATTAAAAGGTGCTGTTTTTTTTTTTTCTTTGACATTTCTCTGACGTTTGCTGCCTGAAATGAACTTTTCTGTTTGTTCTCAGGTTGAAGACAAGCTGCCACATTTGAAAGCAATCATCCAGTACAAAGATGCACTGAAAGAGAAGAGACCAAATCTGTACTCGGTAAGAACAGCTCCATACTGTTATTTAGTGCACGAAACATCACTTAACCTTCCGGGATCTGGGTGAGCATATTATACACACTTTGCACATTATGGGTCGGATCTATTAAAGGTTTGCATGTATAAAAACATGTCATTGCACGTGCAAAAAAAAAAAAAGTACAAACTGATTTACTAACAGTGTGCCCTAAGGGTTATGTCTTTCAAAGGTGCAAAATAACGCGTCTGCATCCAGTTAGTGCATTTGCAACAGTGAATTTGTAATAAGGGGCATTTACACACAGTTTCACATGTTCTGGGTGGAGAAAATGTGAATATATTAATTTAGCACATGCAAAGTGATTTGTCAAACCCGAAAGCAATTTTGCTCATAGAAACTACGTCTATATTTAACAAAGGGAGGAGCAAACGGTTTGGATGCGTAATTACGCACGCATGGAAGCGGTTACTGTCGCAAGAAGGAGGCATCGAAACGAGCTGCAGAGAACGCATTTGTCACCCTCGTGTGAACATTTTTGGAATAACAGAAGAAAAAAATGACTGAGACGTATTACATGGAAAAACACGTCAGTATTCTTCTTTTATCATCGTAGTGGGCGGAGTTTATGGAGCTGGGACGTGACGAGCCAGACGCTCCCCTCGACGCGATCATCGCCAGCCAGAAAGCCAATCAATGCTGCACGCTCATCTACACCTCAGGAACCACGGGACAGCCCAAAGGCGTCATGCTGAGCCATGACAATGTAAGAGATGAGCGGATGGATGTTTGGAGGTGAAGGGAGACGTGAACAGCTGAGGCTAAACATTTGACGGGATTTATTTAGGGGTTTTTTTAAATTTATTATTATTGTTATTATTATATATTTATTTATTATCATTATTTTTTATTTAGTTTTTTTGTGAGACATTAATACACCTGAACAAATTTTTTTCTACGTAAATCTAATACAAATACACCGATAACATGTATGAAATGGGCTGACGGTGCTTAATGTCACCGCAGGACTGACTTAAGTGGATAAAAGTGCTGATGTGAGAAAGTTGTAGGAAAAATACGGACATGTTTTAATGATTTTTTTAAACGCAGGGTCACATTAAAAACATCCCTGCTAAAAAAAAAAAAAAAATGGAAGCAAAATAGCCATTAAAATAACAAAATTGTATGAAATTGTCTCAAAATGATCCATTGAAAGACCACATTGGACTCAGTTTATGCAAGTTGTGCTTATTTCAAACAGTGCTTTTATTTAAGATTGACTTGTTATTAGTATTCTTAAACTGAGCCATTGTGTCAGTGGTGTCACTGTTAAAATAAGGACAATAATGTTTCTCTTTCTCTGGGATATGCAAACAATTATTTTAGCTCGTTACTGGTTAAATCAAACTTAACATTAACTAAAGACTGATTAAAACGCAGTCAGATATATTCACATGCATTTGCAAATTATATCAGTGAGTAAAAGAAAGTTTGCTTGCTTTATATGGGGTGAAATTAAAAAGTTATGTCCAGGATTTTGAACCATATTTCGATCAAATTTTTAACAAACTCTTTTCACCTTCCTGCAGTTGGATTTCCAGAATTAAATTTAGATATATTTATATATTTTTTTATTGTATTTCCGAGAAATAAGACTTTTTACTTTCTTGAAATTCCTTTTTCGCAAATGTCTCCACATTTTGTCCAAGTCTCTAAATGACTTAAATCTATTGGAATAAAACCAGATGAGAGTGGAATTTGTAAATGAAACAGAATACGTTCAGTTCGTGTATCAGTAGAATCACTAAACCACATATGAATGTCAGTCTGAGTTTTGTTTTTTCCCTTCTCAAACACTAAAACTCGTAAAATCATCGACTTAAATGTCCTCATGATGGCCTGGTTTTATTGTGCTCAAAGTACACAAAGCGTCTTAATGTCTTCCTCACGGACGTCCATAAACCGTCCATTTGAACTGTTCCCTCAGCTGACGTGGACGGCGCTGTCCACCAGCCGTCACGTCCATCTGACGGAGGCCACCGAGGCCCAGGAGGTCGTGGTCAGCTACCTGCCTCTGAGCCACATCGCCGCTCAGATGGTCGACATCTGGGTCTGCATGAAAGTGGGAGGAGTCACGCACTTCGCTCAGCCCGACGCCCTCAAGGTGAGAGACAGAGACGCCGCTGCGATGCGTCTGAAACACGTGCAAACCCCTGAAGCGATAACGTCGCCACGGTGACGCTCAGCTGATGACACTGATGACATCAGATAAGAAGTTCATCACGTTTAACAGCAACACAATCAAACATTACAGACAACAATTAATTTAAAGAATTATTTTACCAGTGGATTTTGTCACTTTTTTTTAGTTAATCAGGGATAAATAATTAAAGTAAATTGTGGATTCACACATAAAATTTCTTAAAATTTTGAACTTTTTTCAAATTTTTATGTTTATAGATATTATATTTTCCTAGTAAAAAGTATTTGAAATATTTTAAATGTGTAATTACATTCTTATGTGTAATTTCAGTGGAGTTGGTTAAATTGGAAGAAATGTAATTTGTGATTTGGTTCCAAAAAGAAAGAGAATGTGGGCAATAACAGAATAGAAGAAGAGGAGATTCTGAGTTTTAATTACAAAATATACATGTATTTTCATATCTAAATATTTAAAACAGTGTCATTTGTTGGGATATATGTTACGTAAAATGTTATTATATGTATTCTTGATCTTGACTTCCAGGATTTAGACCAATTTAAATTTGAGAAGATATTATTCCAGAGAGTTTTCCATTTCTGTCATTTTCTGTGTTTGTAAAATATGTTGCTACATTTCGTGTCCGGTAATTCTCCATGAACGCTCTCACAGGATTTCAGCATCATCACCCCTGAACTAATTCATAGTGAGGTTTTTAACGTAGTGAAGTAAATGTTACCCTGAGGCGACGGTGCGTCCACGTTACACAAACTAAGAGCCTTCGTTGTCTCATTTCCACGCTGAAATGTTTCCCTCACGTTGTGGGTTTCTGTTTCCACGCTTCTTTCCATGTCGTTTTAGCTGCAGGCTGGGTTTGCTAAAGTGTCTCCCCGACTTGTCCAATCTCCCATTTCAGGGTTCTCTGGTGAACACCCTGAAGGAGGTTCGTCCCACCGCCTTCATGGGCGTCCCACGTGTCTGGGAAAAGATGCAGGAGAAGATGAAATCTGTCGGTGCCAAGTCTTCCACCGTTCGCAGGAAGGTGGCGGCGTGGGCCAAAGACGTGGGACTGCAGACCAACCTGACCAAGATGAACCAGTACGTACGCAGGAAACGGCAGCCAATCCACAGGCTGTGAATGCCAGAGTAGATTACATTACATTACACTGGATCAGATTACATTAGATTACATTAGATAGAACTTTATTCATCTCTTTGGTAGTAGCAGCACAAACACTGAATGTACAAATATAAGAAATATTACAAACAAAAGAAAATATTCATAATAATAGCTATAAAAAAAGTGAAAAACAGGCAATTGTACATTAAAAAGTACTAGTGGAAATAAATAATGAAGTAGTATCAATAATAAAAAGTAATTATTATATTGTATTATGCACAGTATGTATGTATGTGTATGTGGTTGTGTATATATATATATATATATATATATATATGAGACTGATCTCATGAAATGAAATGGTGTTGTATGTCACAGCAGTTCTTAGGGCATTTTTCGTGCTAAACATTCGCATTTTCAACCTTTTGGTGTTATTCAATTCCATTTAACCGCATGTCAATTTACGCCAAGATCTCCGGTTCTCATAACCCTAACCCTCAGGGCGCGGTATTTGACGCATGGATTCAGGTCGGACAGGGGGCGAACAACGGTGCCAACAAACACACAGAAAGTTTATAATGCGTACGGATTAAAACACGCCGATTAAAAGTGCCACGTGTATTTGTGTGGGTCATGAAATCACGTTGTGTGTGTCTATCTATCTATCTATCTATCTATCTATCTATCTATCTATCTATCTATCTATCTAGCTCAGTTACATGGATCAAACACCAGTAACAGCCCAATTTTACACATGATCCATGATGACAAAGATGCAAAACAGAAATGTGCAACAAAAATAGTGTTTTTTTTTAACATTTTATAAACTTACGTTTGAACCAGCGTATTTTCATGGGTGTTTGTATCCATGTGTCGTTCGCATCCTCATATTGTACAACTTGTACTTGTTGCCTTTAACTGTTGGCATCGACAGAGACTAAAACCAGTTCAACACTGACTGAAATCTGATCAAAACAGTTAGATTTTTTTTTTTTTTTTTGCCAAAAATGAGCAACCTTTGTCTCCTCCACATTTTGTCCAGTTCTCTAAACGACTAAATCTCTGAGAGTAAAACCAGATGAGAGTGTAATTTGTCTGGTAGTTTGTCTGTTTGCTGGTCACGTGCTGATGCTGCACCGTTTCTTACCTTTCATTTGTTGCGTCTGCAGAGTCTGATGGATGAGGACAGCGTTGAATTATCTGTCGCTCGTCCGCTCATCCTTGTCGTCTGTCCTCTTTTACAGAAACGGCGCCCTCGGACGTCCCACTTTCAGCTACCACATTGCCAAAAAGCTCGTGTTTAAGAAAGTGCGAAAAGCTTTGGGCCTGGATCGCTGCAACAAGTGCTTCACGGGCGCCGCTCCCATCACCAAAGACACACTGGAGTTCTTCCTCAGCCTCAACATTCCTCTGTACGAGCTGTTCGGGATGAGTGAGAGCTCCGGACCTCACACTATCTCTGTCCCAGAGGCCTTTAAGCTCACCAGGTACTGAGGTTTCCTTCTGCAGGGGCTTGAGTCTGTTCACAAGCGCTTTTTTACATGTGTTTACTTCACCGGCCAATAAGCCAGGAGCTATTGTGAGGGCGTCCTCTTCGTCGTCGTCTTCATCTTCGTCGTCATCTTCATCTTCTTCGTCTTCGTCTCATTACTAATTTTTTTCAAACATCTTCTCTGACAAAACTACTAATCGGATTCATTCCAAACTTTATACGCATCTTCCTTGTCTACAAAATTTTGTTTTGAGAAATTTTAATTTGTGAATTTTTGATGAATTTTTCAAATATTACTTATAACGGTCCATACTTTGATGGTTTAGAACATGGAAATGGTTACAGATATCAATATAGTTCCTATTGAGCACTGATGGGAAGTCATATATGGACTTTCATTTGGCTCCATGACCTTTGACCTTGAGTGACCTTGAAGGGTCAAACTCAAGGTCGCCAGTGACTGGATTTCAACCATCTTCTCTGAAACTATTGGTCGGACTCATTTCAAATTTTATACGTAGCTTCCTTGTGACAGTGTCTACAAAGTCTGTTCATAGTTCTGACAAATTTAGATTTTTCTATTTTTGATGCAATTTTGAATTATTTAAAATGTACCTTTACTTCATATTTTGCTGGGTTATAACATGTACATGGTTAGAGATATCAATGTAGTTCCTGTTGAGCACTGATAGAAGTCATATATGGACTTCGACTGGATTAGTTGAGTTCTCCTCCAGTGGAAGTCCCGCCCACAGTCCAGACCACAGGACTGGAACATAGAACAGAGCTTGACAGCCTTGTAGAACAGAACGTGCCGGTGAGATTCAGGGACACTGGTCCTATTTTTCCATGTGTTTTCGTTTGTTGCAGCTGTGGTAAGGAGATCCCAGGATGCAAAACGAAGCTGCTAAACCCCGACGAGGAGGGAAACGGTGAGATCTGCCTCTGGGGTCGTCACGTCTTCATGGGGTACCTCAACATGCCTGATAAGACGGAGGAGGCTCTGGATGCAGAAGGATGGCTGCGATCAGGCGACCTGGGCAAACACGACCAGAACGGATTCCTGTTCATCACTGGAAGAATTAAAGGTGCAAAACTACAAACCAAAACCAGGCTCGAAGGGTCACAGTGCTTTCCTTCGACCGTTAGAGCGCATCAACGGGATGGAAATGGACTCCACTACATCTTTTTCTGCTAGCGTGTAAAAATCAAAGCAAAATCTGGCGTGAGTCACAGATGATTAACCCTTTAGAGGGCGCTGTTGCATAATGCTGCAGTTTTTGTAATAACATGCTGCATTTTGCGATAAAATTCGTGAACACATTTTATAATAAACTTTGCTGCATTATCCCATTACTTACATTAGTACCATTACTTCATGGTACCGAACAAAGCAGGTACGCTCACCAGTCGCTTTTTCATTCACCCTCAAATTGCGCAAATATAACTTGCGCATAAAAATATACCTAACGAAAAAAACTACAATTTCACCACAACTCTTGTTTTTCAATGAAAAGTTTTTTGGGTTTTTCGGGTGTGGGGCAATCGGTATATCACGCAAAACTGCAACGGAAAGACCTTTTTCCCCAACTAGAGTCACGTGAATTTAAAAAAAAAAAAAGCGAAGAAGAGTTTTAAAAGAAACATGGCGCAGTATGTGTGGACACACCAGGAAACGCAATCATTTTTTAATTTAGTACGAGATAGAGGGGTAATGTACAGGGTGTCCCAAAAAAATTGACATCATTTCTCCTGACCATGTAGTCACTCCCATGTCAATTTTTTTGGGACACCCTGTATAACAATAATAATAATAATAATAATAATAACAATCATCATCATCATCATTAATAATAACCATTAATAATAATAATAATAATAATAATAATAATGATGATGATGATGATGATGATGATGATGATGATAATAATAATAATAATAATGAATATATCTGACAGGAAAAGACTTGAGTAATTAGTCCGACTGTGTCCTTCTCTGTCTTATCCTGTGTTTTTGTGTGTTTGTGCAGAGCTGATCATCACAGCAGGAGGTGAAAACATCCCTCCGGTTCCCATCGAGGACGCCGTCAAGGAGCACGTGCCGCTGATCAGCAACGCCATGCTGATCGGAGACAAGAGGAAGTTTCTGTCTATGCTGCTCACCATTAAGGTGAGGCTCAGGAAATGACCGGGTGGTGTTCGTTATGGGATGTCAGCTGGAATTATAGTGACACTGTGCAGATAAAACACCAATGAACACAGTGAAAGGAGTGAGATAAAGGCAGAGGACGGACGATTTGAGTTTGGAAAAGCATGCGTCAGATACAGATGTTTTATCTAATCTGAAACAGAGATCAGTCAGTCAACAGATGGAGGAAAGTATCTGCTTTGCAGATGTTTCATTTACAAACACTGCCATCTAGTGGCCTTTGAGGAAATCTGATTCTAGAGATGTGTCAACTGTTGTCAATTTATAGTCATTTATTTGAAGTTCAGCTTCCGGTCAGATGTTATTTATGCTCCTAGAAGTTCATTTTTACTGAACGAGTAGTGAATTTAATGTTTTGTTTTTTGTTTTTTTTTTAATCTTTGGAGCTGTAGAGATGAAAAAAAAATCACGTATAAGGTGTTAAAGTTAGACTTTAGTTTTTCTTTCTGCAGTTCCATTAATTGAAAAATTACCCGCTGATAAAAACAAAAGGTGTAAACTTTTAAAGATGCAAAAAAAAAAAAAAAAAGTAAATAAAAAATCAATTTACACAAGAAATGTACATGCTTGACACTGTCTTTGTAAAGCGTGGACAGAAGACCAGGACCTGCAGTAATAAAAATAAAAAAACACAAAAAAGTAA
>JAPQRP010000020.1:7834348-7849241 GCA_037367295.1 Apogon hyalosoma
AGCCACCCCCTGCACACAGCCTTCTCCCAACAGAGGAGCTCTGTTAGTGGCAGAACGCTGTCACAGAGCTGCTCCACAGAGACTCAGGTCCTCCTCTGTGCCCCGGGCCATCAGGGGGTACAACAGAACACTGGGGAGGTGAGGGAGGGCGGTGGAGAGGTGAGAAGGATGGAGATGCTGATGATGTTTGCACTTATTACCTGCTGGTACTTGGGGTCTGACTACCTCATGGATTTTTTACGAGTTTTTATTGTGTTTTCATTGTACATTTTTTATTGTATAGGCAAAGCTATTTATTTTACCGGTTATGTCTTTTTATTGTGGCTATGTCACTTTTATTTAGTCTAAATGCACTACAGTCCTATCCTGATTTGCACTATGTATGTATGTATGTTTGTTCACTGTGCCAGGTATGCATGTATGAGGGCAACGGAGCTCACAGAATTTCCTTCGGGATTAATAAAGTGCATGTCTATCTGTCTGTCGAACTAAGTTTATCAATTTCTGAGTCACAACTAAATCCAAAATTGTTCTATAATATTAAACTGTGGTCTTTAAAGCTCATTTTGTTCACATTCTTAGTTATTTATTTTGATGCTTATAATGATGTTTTATGTCTCGCTTTATCAAATGTTCTGCGTTTTGGAAATGGTTCTTGATAATAAAGACTGCTTCAAATCCATAGAAAACTTTTATCAAATCCCAATCAAAATCAAATTTTATTTATATAGTGCCAAACCATAACTAAAGTTATCTCATGGCACTTTACATATAGAACTGGTTAAACCAGATTCTGAAGCCAATTTACAGAAACCAGCAGAATCCTCCAGGAGCAAACACTGGTGATGGAGACAGTGGAAGGAAAAAGTATCTTTAAAGGAGACATATCACGCAAAATCCACTTTTTTTAGCCCTTAAATACATGTCTTTGTGTACTTTGAGTGTTTAGGAGTGCAGAAAATTTTAATTTCTCTCCTGGTGCTGTGTATATATCTTTATATTCTTTTTGGGTCATAGTTTTCAGTCTATTTAGTTTTCTCTATTTGCTATTACGTTTTCTTGTCTATTACATCACAGTATTTGCTGTGGGTCTGCTAAATAAGGTCATGGACTTCTGGGTAACCAATTTCGTGAATCCGCCATTTTTTCTAGCAGTAATTTTGTAGTCCAAGTTCAGTTATGCTGAAGTTGCAAGTAGGCAAGTCAAAATGTTCGGTTGTTGGGTGTATTAACCCACACAATTCCTTACATCTCCCCCAGCATCAGAGCCTCTTTGAAGTGCCTGGTTGAATTTTATTTTTCTCGGAAATGCACGGACATCAGTGGGGAAAGTCCCCCTTGTTTGCACAAAGCACTTCAAGGACGAGTGCTTCACCAACCTCCGCCAGTATCAAGAGGGATTTGCCGAAAGAAGTCATCTGATTTAGGGGTCAGTTCCTTCTCTCTATGGAAATGACGGACACAGCAAAGTGGGTGATGATGGTATGAGCTTTTTGTACATTACAATAATCAAGAGATCAACACAAAATAAGATATACTTAATCAAATTATTGCACATCTTTAACTGTGTACAATGAGTATGAGTATCATTTTGTGGGTGTTAAATAGTTTCTAATGTATGGATAAACTATGCTCATATTGTCGGTAGTTGGTATGGATGGCGAGGGTGTAAATACAATAATAACACACCATTACGATGCATTCATTTGAAGGCGTGGTTCTGCAGGTTTGTCATCTTCATTCTCCTACTCTGGGTCAGACTCTGGCTCCAACATGGAAGGCTGGACGGACAAGTCTTCTGTTGTTGACATCTTTAATAAACTTCACAATAAAAAGTTTCTCTGCCAGTAGATAATCGTATCGCTGCTATCAAACTACAAAAATGGTTGAATGGGGCGGACTGAAATGTTAGTGACCTGGAGGGGGGCGGGGTGTGAAATGTCTCATTCACATTTAAAGAGACCGAACCAAAACGAGATGCTGTAAAGACGTGCCTCAGAACAGGGGGTTAACGAGGGGTCTGTGGAGCTACAATAACGAGGAACTCAGACCAAAGCATTGCATTTCTACTTTATATAGACCATAAGTGAATGATTTACATGTGAAAAGGAAGAATTTAAAAGCATGATATGTCTCCTTTAACAGTAGAAACCTGGAGCAGACCCTGACCACCTGGAGCCGACCCAGACTGCAGCGGATGGACGCCTGACTATGTCATTTGGATTTGGAGTCAGAATTCAGATGGTCTTTGTTGGCTCAAAGTCAAAAAGGAGTAAAAAAAAACCCAAAAATCTCTAAGTGATGGAGTCAGAACCTGCAGGTCCTGGTGGACTCATTAAACCAGTAGACCTAGGGTTCTGAAACTGGTCCCAGATGGTGTTTAAATAGTGTTGGGAGATGATTCTGGTTGTGTTGGGTCTGGGCTGGGACACCAGAGATGGTTCTGGTTGTTTTGGGTCTGGGCTGGGACACCAGAGATGGTTCTGCAGCGGTGTTCATTGAACAAATCTACATGGATTAGATTATTGTTGGTCTTTGACTGGATGATTCCTGATCTTTTGATACTGTTTCTAGAAGAAAAGCTGAGGTAAAAGAGGCCGAAAGTGGAAATTATTTAGTCTCAAGCCTTTGTTTCCATGGAATGAACAGTGAGTGGAAGGGTTTGGGTTAGTGGAAGGGATAGGGAAAGGATTAGGGTTAGTAGAAGGGTTAGGGGTAGGGGAAGAGTTAAGATTAGTGGAAGGGTTGGTGGAAGAGTTAGGGTTAGTAGAAGGGTTAAGGTTAGTGGAAGGGTTAGTAGATGGGTCTGGGGAAGGGTTAGTGGAAGAGTTAGGGTTAGTACAAGGGTTAGGGGAAAGGGAAGGGTTAGTGGAAGAGTTAGGGTTAGTGAAAGGGTTGGGGGAAGGTTTACGGTTAGTAGAGGGGTTAGGGTTAGTAGAAGGGATAGGGGAAGGGTTAGGGTTGGTAGAAGGGTTGGGGTTAGGGGAAGGGTTAGTAGATGGGTTAGGGTTAGTGGAAGGGTTAGGGTTAGTAGAAGGGATAGGGGAAGGGTTAGTAGAAGGGATAGGGTGTAGGGAAGGGTTAGGGTTAGTGGAAAGGTTAGGGGAAGTGTTAGTAGAAGGGTTAGTGAAAGGGTTAGGGGAAGGTGTAGGGTTAGTAGAGGGGTTAGGGGAAGGGTTAGTGGAAGGGTTAAGAGAACGGTTAGTACAAGGGTTAGGGGAAAAGGAAGGGTAAGGTTTAGTGGAAGGGTTAGGGTTAGTAGAAGGGTTAGTGGAAGGGTTAGGGTTAGTGGAAGGGTTAGATTTTGTGGAAGGGTTAGGGGAGGGATTAGTGGAAAGGTTAAGGAAAAGGTTAAGGTTAGTAGAAGGGTTAGTGGAAGGGTTAGTGGAAAGGTTAAGGAAAAGGTTAAGGTTAGTAGAAGGGTTAGTGGAAGGGTTAGGATTAGTGCAAGGGTTAGGGTTAGTGGAGGGGTTAGGGTTAGTGGAAGGGTTAGTGGAAGGATTAGTAGGAGGGTTTGGGGTTAGTGGAGGGGTTAGTAGAAGGGTTAGCGGGAGGGTTAGGGTTTGGCAAGGCAAGTTTATTTGTACAGCACTATTCATACACAGGGTAACTCAAAGTGCTTTACAAAGGCATAAAAAATAAATAGCTGGAGAAAAGAAATTAAAAATCACAAAAAGGGTAAAATAAAATAATAAAATTAACATAAATTAAAATAACCTGAGATAAAATATGGTTTTAATATGCATTCACAGAGCGAAACAAATACACTAAAACCATACATTAAATTAACATTAAAATTAAAATGGAGTAAAGCAAAACATAAAAAAAATCAAAAAAGTGCATTTAAAAGACAAGATTGAACAGAGTTTACTCATAAGTGCATGAAAAGAGGAAAGTTTTTAACCTGGATTTAAAAATATTGACATTTGGGGCTGATTTCAGGTCAGTTGGTAGCTTGTTCCAGTTGTGCAGCAGAACCAGGTTTAGTTTGAACTCTGGACTGGACTAGTTGACCAGAGTCAGCTGACCTCAGAGCCATGCTGGGTTTGTATTGTATTAACATGTCATTCATGTATTCTGGACCTAAACCATTCAGTGACTTGTAGACCAGTAGCAGAACTTTAAAATTTATTCTGTAGTGGACTGGGAGCCAGTGTACAGACTTCGGAACTGGAGTCATATGCTGTGCTCTCTGAGTTCTGGTCCAAATTCGAGCTGCAGCGGTTTAATGCTCTTTAGGGGGAGTCCAGTCAGTAGACCGGTACGGTGGTCCGGTCAGTAGACCGGTACAGTGGTCCAGTCTACTAGAGATGAAGGCATGAATTAGCTTCTTTTGGTCTGTTTGGGACATAAAACCTTTTACTCTAAATATGTTCTTTAGCTGATATAAGGCTGTTAGGAGAAGGGTTAGGGTTCGTGGAAGGGTTGGGGTTAGCAGAATTAGTGTCGTACTTCACTGCGCTTCGATGCGTCTTTGTCACTCTGTCTTTATCTGAATCTGAATTTTCCCCCGGAAAAGCTACACCTAGCACGGATAAGCTTTCACTACAGCGGCCTCCAGCGGGACCGGGGAGGCGGTCTGCGCCCACGGGACCCAGATCGAAGTCAGTCTGGTAGCAAACACAGCATGACTAATCCTGCTGGCGTTTTCTGATTAAGGTTGTCTTTATCTGCTGAGTAACTCCGCTACCGAGACAACTTCAATGAATAGGCTAACGTTAGCCTGGTAGCCGTGAGGAGCTAACCCACTCACCGGAGTCCCGGTGTACTTCTGCCGGCTCGGATTTTGGTGATTTTGATGGCAGATCCTGTGATGCAACTGAGAGCCGCAGAGACTCTCAGAATCTGTCCGCCCTGTGGAGAACCGACACCGGAAAACAGAGGAGTCAGACGCCGGTCAGTGAGCTCTCTGCTAACCAGGTGCTAACCGGCGCACTCACCGCTGTTAGCCTTCTGTTAGCATGTTAGCAGCACGGAACAAAATAGCAGATTTTACTTCTTTTTGTGCGTTTTTGTGAACCAGTAAGTACTTACACCCTCCATCACGCTGCCGTCTATCTCCATTGCTGCAGAGTCCATTTTCATTCGAATGGAACTTTCACTTTTTCTCAGTGTAACAGTCGGTGCAGGATGTGTTTGTAATGCTACTGCTCCTACCGCTGCTTCGTGCACAACTTCTGTGGGTCTAGTTAGACCGCAGTGAACCACTTCCGGTGAATTTCAAAATAAAACAAAGAGTTTGCGCCGCTGCGAGTGTAATGGCTACTACCACTATTACTGCTGTGACTGTAGTAAGTATTATAGATAATAATGATAGTAAAACAAACAAACCTCTCAATTCTGTGTTCACATTTTATTCCAGTTCAGTGTTTTTTTTTCTTAATTATAACTGTATATAAATATTAAGTGCCTGATAAAATCATGTCTTGTCCTCTGCCGTACTTACTATTTTGGAACAACTGCTGGTGAAGATTTTATGTATTGATATTTTCTAACGGTGTGATGGATCTTTTCTCCTTTTATGATTATGTTGTGATTGTATTTGTGAAAAAGGAGGTTCAGTGATTTGAAGGAAGTTGGGTTTTCTTACTGGGTCTGTTGTGGAGAAAATGACTATGGCTCAGGCGGAGGGCATCTGGACATCCTCTTCACTTTCTGACCAACCAGAGACTCTGCTGTAGAACTGGACCTTACAGAAGATTCTTCATCCACTTTGTATCTGGTTGTTTCACACTTTGGGAAAACAGACAGGAGACTAAACGAAAGGTGTAAATACTTCATTTTTATTATTTTTTTCCCCTCTGTTCCTTCTTGCTGATTCGAGCTCACAAATCAGCTCTAGAAATGTTAAAGATCATTCACTAAATAATAATAATAATAACAATGATAATAATAATGATAATAATAATAACAACAATAAAACTATGTTAGAATAAATTGCATAAGATAGTATCATTCAAAAGTACAATATTAACAAAAAGTTAATAAAACCTTCTAAGATGTCTTCATGGAGCAGATGATCTCAGGTTGTGTTTTCACACATGCACTTGGAGCCCAGATAACTTAAGTTACTCACAAACCTTTGTATAAGCATTAAAAACTGTTTAAAAAAAAAAATTACAAAAATAAATAAACACTTTTAGTTTCATGGACCTAAATATAAAAATTACAGGATAAATATACAAAAACAACAAAAATTTAGTATCTGTCACTCTATAGATAAAGAAATAATTTAGAAAAATCAAGACAAATAAAAATGGTTAAATAAAAAGTGAAGCTGTGGTTCCATAGTTGACTGGTAGACAGAGGCATAACGAGGTAGACCGGACGCTGATTGGCTGCTGTGAGGGGCGTGCTGTATGACGTCAGAACGACAGCGGTCGGCAGAGAGGAAAGATGGCGGCGGTGACCAGAGGTTCCTTCACTGTGTTCAGACGGCTGGTGAGAACATTTCAGTTAAATTTTGCAGATTTGTAATGTTTTTAACAGGTCGGTGTGTTCGTCGCTGCGGGGCTTTCCCTCTCCGTCACTGGGTGGGGCCTTGAGTTTTTTGCTCCGCAGCCATGCTAATGCAGCCAGGTGCTAATGCTAAAGCTAGCAGCAGCTCGGAGGCTGAAATCCAAACATTCTCTCAGCGCACATGCTAACGCGGCTGTTAGCTCGGGTTAGCGGCAGGTTGGGACAGATGTGAGACGGTGCCAGGTTAGAACGTGTCCGGTCATCTGCCAGCCGGTGTCAGCTCACATGTGTGGGTTCGAGTTGTTTCACCTTCAAACCCGGTGTCTGTGGATGTCTGATGCTAACACATGCTTCTGTCATTTACAGCTAACTGCTGTTTCTACATTTATGCTACTATGATATCAATGTCATTAGATATAGAAGACAGATTAACCGTCTTCTGGTGTCCTAAAACAGTCTTTGACTATTTTATAAATGATCCTCTCTCTCTCTGCACCATAAACACGTAACAAGATCATCAGAGAATATGTCATTATGGTCATATTTTATCAGATTTTTTTTACTTAACGAAGTTCTATTTGTTAAACTTATATCATTATTACAGTATAGCCGTATTTTATCATCATGTTAATTAGAGTCTGGTTTCGACCAGCTCTGTATGTAAAGTGTCATGAGATAACTTCTGTTATGATTTGGCGCTATATAAATAAAATTTGATTTGATTTGGATTTGATTAAATTTCTGCAGTCATATACTTAAAATCCTCCTTAATTTTCCTGCCAAAGAATGAATAAAGTTCTATCTAAATCTAAAATACTCCTAACATATGTTGTTGGGACTGTAATAAATCCACAGGACTGTATGACCTCTACCTGAGATAAAAGCATTTCCTCTAATCCAGAGTCTATTCTTATTAGGCACAATGGTAAAGATATGAGAGAAACTTTCAAGATATCCACAACTTTTTGTTGAATTTGCTAACATTACATTAAAGATTTGTAGAAATATTTAAAACCGGGCTCAACAATAAGGAGTACCTGCCCAAACATTCAGGTATTAAAACTAAATTAAACAAATTTTTTGTCAAAGTGTTAATAGGTAAATGCATATTTGGGCAAAAGTGCCAAAGACCATTTCAGATGTCCTATCAAAAGGATTTCTTCAGTTGATTGGTGTTAGAGGATGTGATTGAGACTATTGTGAACAGTTAACTGTTGAAAAGCAAGATGGATAAAACACAAATGTTTTTTAAAGTCAACTCAAAGTTCATGAAAAACTTTTTGTTTATGAGTTTTTGGGCAAGTAGATGTGTGACTCACCTGCCTGATGATATATGTAAAAAACACCAGGATTCTTGTCTTCATTATTCTTCAATCTAAACTTACTGTCTGAACGGACGTTTTGTGATTGTTTTGTTACACAGGGCTGGATATTTTATAATTCAAATTATTAATTAAAAAAACAAACTGTAGAATAAAGGATGACAGTAAATAACGATACATGTTGTCAGTTTGAGGATCATTGGATCACGAAACATCAAAATGAATAACAAGGAAAGAAAAGACAGTCGTCTTCTGTCCTCCACGTTTCATAATGTTTCATCCTCTTCATGTTTCATCCTTTTAATACTTGTGTCAGTGATAATGTTTTAAAAGGCAGAAATTTTCAACTACACTTGGCATCAGTGATTCTTTCAAATTTCACAAAAGATCAAACATGGATAGTAAATGACAGAGGTGTGCCTCCTGAGGACAGAACTCCTGTCCACTGTAGATAATCCTGTATCTTCTAGTGGACTGGTTCTATGTCTGTGGTCCAGTGCATCCATGAGGCTCAGTCATGTGTTTTTAGTGTTTCAGATGATATTTCTTTACAGCTCAGATGAGGCTGCTTGTCTGAACTGAGGATTTATGACAAAAACTGAAAGACGGAACATTTCCTGGACACTGATGTCTCACAGGATTCAAAACGTGACCCAGTCAGTGGTTCACATGATCAGATAGAAAGAGGCGTGGTTTTGGTTTGTGATCCTCTACAGTTTGGAAATGCCAGCCTCTCTGTTTCAGAACTCTGTGAACTCTGGCCTCTGATTGGCTGATGGTTCAATGGCCTTTGTGGGCTCTGATTGGTGATGGTTCTGTGTCCTTTCAGCTGAGTCAGCAGTACCGCCGCCGATGTTTCAGAGCCCAAAGCTTAAGATCCGACAGAACCGTTCATCCCCTCTCCGTCACATTAGGCAGAAATCTGCAGACGTTTGGCTGCAGAACGCTGCACACTACCACAGGTAAGTCCAGACCAGGACCAGGATCTAGAGAACCTCAGTATGTAAGTCCAGACCAGATACCAGGACCAGACCCTCAGGCTGGACCATATAGACCAGGGCTGTCAAACTCATGTTAGTTCAGGTTTCACATGACCTAAAGTGGATCAGAACCAGTAAAATAATAACACAAAAACATATAAATAATGACAAGTCAAACATGTCTCTATCCTTTAGAGTGAAAAAAAGTAAAATCACGTTATAAATATGTTTTAAATCTACAGACTATCCATTAATAAAAATCCGAATAACACAAACAAACATGAACAAACTGAAATTTATAAATAAAAATACGTTTATTTTTACCAATATTCTGCCTCAGTTCATCATTTCCACGTGTACATTATAATTTACACATGACAGTGGATCTACCGACTGCATAGCTCAGTGGTTACAACTTTGGGGCGGAAGGTCGCCGGTTCGAATCCCAACATCCACCGATCAGGGAGTGGGTCTACATCTATTGGGACTAGATAAATATGGGTGGATGGGAAGGGAACATTACAGATGTTACAGATATCCACAGGTAAATGGGCATCATGAGGAGGCAGCTCAGAGGTCACAGCTAAATACCTACAGAGGCAAAAATAAGATCCAGGCCATTAACACCTATGACCTGCAGTAATCAGATTACCCCAGCATAAGTCCAACATCCTGAGGCTGTACACAAAACTAAGGTCTACCACACCAGACTAGACCCAGGTATAGACAGTCCAGTTCCTCACAGCAGGTGTCAGATGGTCCAGGTAAGGCCTACATGGAGGCATAACCAGGTAGGAACATCTGTACCCAGTATGGACTAGAGGTCCCAGGGTCCAGATTGTGCAGTGGTTTTAACATCATTTATTGTTAATTTCTTCAGTGTAATTATTGCATTTCATAAATTCATCCATGGACCAGATTGGACCCTTTGACGGGCCGATTTTGGCCCATGGGCCATATGTTGGTCACCTGTGATATAGACGAATAACATATCTCTTATGTCTGTGAGTCATTTACAGACCCATCCAGCCTAACCCTGACCCCTGACCTTAACCCATCATCCAGCTCTACTTTTAACCACAGTTGTAGCTCAGTTCAGACCTGGTCAGTCCAGCCCCAGGTTCAGGTTCTTCCGGTTCTAAACCCTTCACGTGGTTGATATTATCACACAGCACAAAAACAAAGCACACACTGTATTCACAGACATTGCACCTGACAATGAGATGTTTTCCATGGCAACCAGCCAAACATCTTTGTTTTCCTCCTGGTTTTTGGTGACAGTGGCCTGTCATGTTCTGGTGTTGGGCAACTTGGGGGGGGTTGAGTGTTGAGGTCACTGCAGCAATTTGTTAGCGTGTTCTTTTGTTGGAAGCTCCAATGTG
The DNA here is from genome assembly GCA_037367295.1 of Apogon hyalosoma. Lineage (NCBI taxonomy): Eukaryota > Metazoa > Chordata > Actinopteri > Kurtiformes > Apogonidae > Apogon > Apogon hyalosoma. The sequence goes on from JAPQRP010000020.1 coordinate 7,844,492, forward strand.
TAATTAAAAAAAGTGCCTAAGGTAAACCTAAGTCCTGTGTTCATAAACCTGTCAGTTTGTTGTGTTGACCAAGATGTGACCCATCCTATCCTAACAATTTTACCACTCACTAGTGAAACAAAGGAATCCTAACTTAACATTAACTCCTGCTAAAAAGATTCAAGTAAAGACCTCAACTGTCTAGATTAAAATTACATTTCAGATTGGACGGTGTTGATGATGTCGATGATGTCATTGGTGTATTTGTCCTCACAGTGAACCATGGACCCATCGTCCAGTTCAAACTGTCCGACATTGGAGAGGGAATCATGGAGGTGACTGTGAAGGAGTGGTATGTACTGTTGAGCTGGACAAAGATCAATAAACCACATGTTTATTTATCTTTGTATTATTTGTAAAAGACACGAGACAAAAATATACTTAAATCACAATGAAAGTAAAAGACAAAACAAGACAGAACATGACACAAGACAAAAATGTAAAAGACAAAACCAAAGAGTCAATGTGAGCCTGAGTCCATCCTGATGAGGGTCAGGGTAGTTTCATCATGTGTAGTGGACCTGAGGACATGTCCAGTTCTGTCAGTCCACCTGTCCTTTGTCTCTGATGAGGACGCCCTGTTTGTGTGACAGGTATGTGAAGGAGGGGGATAAGGTGTCTCAGTTTGACAGCATCTGTGAGGTTCAGAGCGACAAGGCATCAGTCACCATCACCAGCCGCTACGATGGCGTCATACGGAAACTCTATTACGACGTGGACGCTACCGCTTTGGTGGGAAAGCCGCTGGTAGACATTGAAACGGAGGCCGGCGCAGGTGAGGACAGAGACTGAGTCCGGGTCTGTGGGGGTTCCTGTGGTTCTTGTCTCACTGCCTGTGTCCTTCAGAGGTGATCCAAGAGGAGGATGTGGTGGAGACGCCCGCCATGGCCCGAGAGGAACACACCCACCAGGAGATCAAAGGGCACAAGACCCAGGCCACGCCTGCTGTGAGACGGCTTGCCATGGAGAACAACGTAAGTCAGTCCTGGGCTATCCTGGTCTGTCTTGGTCTATTCAGGCCCGTCCTGGTCTGTCTCTTCATGTCCTGTCTCTGTTAGTCTTTGTGTCTCACCCATCTCACTGTGACCTTTGACCTTTCAGATTAAGCTCAGTGAGGTGGTGGGAACCGGTAAAGATGGACGGATCCTGAAGGAGGACATCCTCAACTTCCTAGCCAAACAGACAGGGGCCATTTTACCCCCTGCCCCTTTCCAGGACATCCGGACTCCGCCCACTGCCCTGCCTCCCACTGCTGTTGCCGCTGCTAGGGCCATGAGTGATCCAACGGCAGCCAAACTTCCACCTGCTATGCCCAAAGCCGTTTTCACCAGGAAGGATGTCACAGAGCCACTGAAAGGTCAAAGTTCATCATGGAATAGGATCAGATCTTCAGTATGGATGTTAGTCTGACTCTAGGCGTTTTGGTGTTTCAGGTTTCCATAAAGCAATGGTGAAGACAATGACAGCGGCACTGAAGATCCCTCACTTTGGTTACTGTGACGAAGTGGACCTGAGCCACCTGGTGAAGCTCAGATCGGAACTCAAGTCCATCTCCGAGGGTCGAGGGGTCAAACTGAGCTACATGCCCTTCTTCATCAAGGTCAGACCTCAGAATAGAACCCGGTGTACCAGACCATAGTTGTTTTTTTTTAATTTTATTTATTTATTTATTTATTAAACTTGTCTTGTCCAGTATCCCAACAGCAGAATGGTAGTCTGGCCATAGTTTAACCCAGTCCAGACTATACCCAGGGTTAAACCAGCCTAGTCCAGACTATACCTAGGGTTAAAGAGACCCAGTCCAGACTATACCCGGGGTTAAAGCGACCCAGTCCAGACTATACCCAGGGTTAAAGCGACCCACTTCAGACTATACCCGGGGTTAAAGGGACCCAGGCCAGACTATACCCGGGGTTAAAGTGAACCAGGCCAGACTATATGCAGGGGTAAAGCAAACCAGGCCAGACTATACCCGGGGTTAAAGCGGGTCCAGGTATAGTATATGTTTATATGTGTTTTCCTGGTGTTAATTCTTTGTTTTCATTGGCTCAGGCTGCATCTCTCGGCCTCCTTCACTTCCCGATCCTCAATGCCTCGGTGGACGAAGGCTGCCAGAACATCACCTATAAGGTAACACAGTCGGACTCAGCTCCCAGAATGCTTTACTCCTTTTTAACCAGATTTATTCATCCAGTGTCAGTCAATTGACTGTAACTCCTTGAACCGTTCAACTGTCATCTTTGATCTGAGATTGGGTTCTTTCTATTGGTCTAGAACACATTAGGGTAGAGGTCTGCATTGGCTGAGGGGTGTAAGTGGGTGGAACTTAAAGCAGCAGAGTGCAGTCAGTGAGAGAGACATGGAAGATTTTTATTATTTTTATCAGCATTTTTTTGAGGTTTTAGTGGTGAATTCTTGTAAATATATGTGTGTGTAAATCTCTTTGCAGATGTCTCAAGGGCACGCTCAGATGCAGTGTGTGTATTTGAATCAGATAATGGATGTTTTTGTCAGTGAAATGAGGGGCTCTGTCTACAACTAGATACAAAGTGAACACAGACTATCAACAGGATCCAAATGACACCAAAGAACCAAAATGAAGAACATAGACACAATGATCTAGAACAATTACAATAGATCAACACATGGAAAATGCAGGAAATGTTATTTTTTATAATCTCAGAAAGTTAAGTTATCATCATTTTCAGTTGATTTAAATTATAAATGACAAATATTTCATGTCTCTTATTTTTTACTATAACACACTGTTATAAGCATTTATTACATATAACCATAATGATAACTAATGGACAGGTATTGAAAGTTAAGTTGATCCTGAAAAAAGATGCAAAAGAATAGAAAAAAAAATTAATTTTCTGACCTTTTTATAGTAAAACCAACCTAAACAAAGGTGGGCAGTCTGTTCTACTGTTGGTCCTTTTTAGGGTTAATGCTCTGCAGGGGCCGCTGATATTGTGTTTTGCTTTCAGGCGTCTCATAATGTGGGCGTGGCTATGGACACTAGTCAGGGTCTGCTGGTTCCCAACGTGAAGAATGTTCAGCTGTTGAGTGTCTTCGACATCGCTCAGGAGCTGAACCGGCTGCAGATGCTGGGCGCCGCGGGTCAGCTGGGCGCTGCCGACCTCAGTGGTGGAACCTTTACGCTATCCAACATTGGATCAGTGAGTTTGCAACCGCAGATTGTGAGTCCACTGCCACGCCGCACTGATGTAACCCGCTGTGTTTGTGCTTCAGATCGGAGGAACGTACGCCAAACCCGTCATCCTGCCTCCAGAGGTCGCCATTGGAGCGTTGGGGAAAATCCAGGTGAGTTGACGACATTGGCTTTGAGTGGGTTCATTATATGAGACAGATGAAAGTCCACGATAAAGTTTCCTATAAACATCTGAGTAGATGAACCCGTTAATGGAACATTATTCATGTTCTGAAGAAAACAGTCATAGATCAGTCAAAGTGAACACAAACAAGAGTCTGTTCATCTGTACGTTCACCGATCTGTTTCCTAGTTCAGCTGTTTTCATTCATTTTTAGTGTCAATTTGACCTGTGTCATGACAGCAGCATTTATGCACATACAGACAGAAGGATGGAAGGAAAGGAAGGACAGAAAGAAGGAAAGAAAGAGGAAAGAAAAAAGAAGAAAGAAGGAAGGAAAGAAAGAGAGGAAAGGAAAAAAGAAGTAAAGAAAGAAGGGAGGAAAGGGAAAAAAGGAAGGAAAGAGAGAACGAAGAAAGAAGGAAGGAAAAAAGAAAGGAGAAAGAAAGTTGTATTTCATAACCCTCTATCAGGTGACCTCTACATTAGGAGACAGATCTTGAGCTTTGGGAAACAATAATTAACTTTTTTTTGTTGTTGCAATTTTCTGTCATTTTCAGGATAAAACAACAAATTGAAAAGATAATGGACATTGACAATAATGGTTAGTTGTAGCTTCTGTTATTGTGTATTAATTCAGATCCACTCCATTTCCAGTCACCATTTTATATTCAATACATTAATGTTTCTACGGGAAAATATTTCATTTAAGTTTAGATTCTCCACAGTTGAGTCTGTAAGTTTATTCACTGTTTTCATGAACAGCAAAATATAATTAGTGACAGAATCACCTGGACAGTGAAGGACACAGGACTGGACACAGGACATCATTAATTCTGTTCCTGTTCAGTTCCAGTTAAATGTCTCCTGCTGTAGTTCAGGTTGTATGTGACCCATAAACTAAAACAGCAAATGTTGTAACTACAGGTTCTTCCCTTTAAATGAGCCGTTCTTCATTGGTTCCTTTAGTCCTTGTGGTTCTTCGGTTCTAAGCTTTAGAAATTTATAAACAGGAGGACATTGATGCTAATTATGTGAAGGAACAGGTTACAGAATCAGATGGTTCCACCCTGACGCCCTGTCCTTATTTCTCTTGGTTTGCAATTGCTCAGGTGTTGCCGCGGTTCGACACCATGGGTCAGGTGGTCAGAGCTCACATCATGGCAGTCAGCTGGTCAGCGGATCACCGTATCATCGACGGTGCCACCATGTGTCGCTTCTCCAACCTGTGGAAGGAGTACCTGGAGAACCCAGCCAGCATGGTTCTGGACCTGAAATAAACACACACGGATTTACACTAAGTACCAATCAGTCCCTGGGAGGACATTGACAAGCCTCACCCCTCTTCCCACCCCCTGCTCGCTCTCTCTCTGTCT
>JAPQRP010000020.1:7890349-7908121 GCA_037367295.1 Apogon hyalosoma
GTGTGGGGAGGGGGGGGGGGGGGGGGGCCGGTAAGCTGAAGAGGGGCAGGGGCACCTGGGGGGGGGGCCCCGGCTTCGGCCCCGAGGAGGAGGAGCTGGTCTTGTGAGGAGGCTGAGGAGAACCAGAGGACTGGGAGGAGGTCTGAGGAACAGCAGATGGCTGGGGGGAGTACGGGGGGGTCTGACGGCTGTCCGACTGGGGGGAGAATAATAATAATAATTAACTAACAATTAAATACATGATTTGATAAATAAATTAACATCTGTGAATGTTCTGGTTTATTTTTAGTTTTGTTCTAATTCCTTTGGTGGCATGTTCTGACCACAAACCCACTAAAGAACAAGCTTAAAGAACCATAAGCAGTGGAATGTAGGTGGAGAACGTCAGTGGATGTGGTTGGTTTTACTCACACATTCGGAGGGCTGTCTGGTTCTACTGGCACCATCGGTAGAACTCTGAGGGATAGGGATGGACTGGGAGCTGACCATGGACCGAACCATATGAGGAGCTGAAAATGGACAGGAAACGTCTGAAGAAACGTCTGAAAAACATCTGAAGAACTCTGCTCTGATTTATTTAACATTTAAACTGGTGAAGGGTCGGACATGGAAGTACAGCAGGTCAATTATTGATCAGTAACAGCAATTGGTTTGGTCTTCATCACTGAAATGAATGTGAGGTCAATGACCTATAAAATGACATATGAACCAGGTCTTGTTCATTCTGGATATATATATATATATATATATATCTCCAATTTGCAAGGTGCTTGGATGGCTGATATAGATTTTGGCCAATTCCCATCTCATTTTTTGTGTCCTCGTCTGTCTGTGTCCTTGTACCCGTCTCTCTGTGTCCTTGTACCCGTCTGTCTGTGTGTAGCTGTACTTATCTGTCTGTCTGTATCCTTGTACTTGTTTGTCTGTGTGCAGTTGTACCCACCTATCTGTGTGTCCTTGTACCTGTCTGTCTGTATCCTTGTACCTGTCTGACTGTCTGTGTGTAGTTGTACCCATCTGTGTGTAGTTGTGCCTGTCTGTCTGTGTCCTTGTATCCGTCTGTCTGTGTGTCCTTGTACCCGTCTGTCTGTGTCCTTGTAGCTGTCTGTGTGTGTCCTTGTACCCCATCTGTCTGTCTGTGTCCTTGTACCTGTCTGTCTGTGTGTCCTTGTAGCCATTTGTCTGTGTCCTTGTACCCATCTGTCTGTCTGTGTCCTTGTACCCGTCTGTATGTGTTCATACCTGTGGGGCCAGCATTCCTCTGCTTCAGGTGTCTGTATTCGGGACAGTCTCGCCGTACGTGTCCCATGTCTCCACACTGGAAACAGCGTCGATCCTTCATGTCGCGATCATCCTCTTTGATGTCCTCATCTTTGTCGTTGTCCTTCTTCTTTATCCTGCACACAGTATCCACACAGTGAGACATCAGATCAGAGGTCCTTCTACACAGAGACATTAGACCTTCACTCATGTCCTTCCACTGACTCATTAAAAACATCTCCATCATGTCTCAAAGGTGAACTTACACCTGGCCAACTGGACCAAACTGGGTAATCACTACCCCCAGATCAGAACACTGTAGGTACTAGGAATGATGGATAATCAGTTCACTGGAACAGGGTCAATGTGGACTCATCAAACCACATGACCTTTATCCATTAAACTCAGTCCCATCTTCATGATCTCTATTGAAACTGATGGATGGTGAAGAAATAAGAAGCTCCTTGTGCATCAATTAAAGAACTGATCAAACATATTGATCACTGCATCCATTGGAGGTTTAAAGAACTAATCAACTATCTGCTGATCAGGTTGTGCGTTTGCATAAATGCGGGTCAGACTGACCTGCGTCTTTTTGGACAGTCCTTCATGTAGTGGCCGATCTTCCCACAGATTCGACAACAACGATCATTCGGAGCCAACTCGCCATCTGTCAGCACCCTTGAGTCAAAAAAGTAGTCCTACAGCAGAACCAGGACACTTTTACAGATTTAATCTGTTAATTGACTGACATTTAATAGAGATGATAGTGTGAGGATCGTACCACTTCAGCGCCTGGGACGGGGTAGAATGGCGTTCCAAACAACTTCCTTCCATTAATGAAAGCCTTCATGATGAAATTTGTCACTACACGAAGAAACGGAACCATCACACACACTCATTTACATGATCATCTGAGTCATTTTGGGGAAATATTTTTTAATAGTTCATCAAAATAATAATTACCTTGTTAACATTGAACTTTTTAGTTTTTTACATTTTATAAATTATTTTAAATCATGGATTTGTTTATAATGACTGATCAGTGCCTCCATATGTGCCCGCTGTCTCTTCCATGCCCGGGGTTGCCGGCATCAAAACATCACACCTTGGTTGTGGAACCAGAGGTATTCCTTTTACACAGTGTTCCTCATTCATGATCCCACCTTTATCACAGCTCTGTTAGTACCCTCAGAGGCGTAAAAGAGCCACAATAAAGGTGGGACCAAATGATCCCACCATTGCATTTACAAAGATGTCATTCCAGAATAAAAGCAAAATATTCCTGAGAAGTGCTGTTGGGGCTAGGGATGTATCGGTATCGATGCATCCCTAGTTGGGGCTTATGTATTAAACATCCACTAATGATGAGAATCAGATGAATGGAGGCAGTTTTAAAGGTAAAACTTACTTTTACGTGAAACTCCAGCTCCGAGGTTATGATTCAGGTCAAATGGATCTGAGGAGTCAACAGGCGAGTCAAACACTGATATTTTACACAGATTAGTGAAGATTCAGGAATAGGCAGGGCCGTATTTTACCTTCGATGGCGATGCATTTGCTCGTCCACTGCTTCTCAAAGGTGGTGAGGCGTTTGCGTTGGCGGATGCTGATCACATGTTCTTTAAAGTCAAACTCCTCGGTGTAAAAACGCAGCAGTCCAAGCCACAGTTCACCTACAGACTCAGTGTTTGGAGGCAGCTCCGACAGCCGCTGCCGCTGGTGAGCACCACAGAGGTCAGAGGTCAAAGACACATGACATTACACATGACACTAAAGCTGCATTTTAACAGGAATTCAAGTTGTTTAACAGTTTCCACCAGGTTTCTGATGAGACTGTGTAAATACATGTGTAGACCTGTACACATCTATAAAGCACAATAACTGTAATGACACTCAGCCAATGCCTCTTCCAGAAGAACATCAGGGTTAGGATTAACCCAATCCAGCTGGTGATTGGCTGAGTGCAGAAGGACGACGAATTGACATACACAGGGCAGGCTGAAAACCAGACAGGGTGGTGTTGGCCTAACAACCTCCTCCTGAATGTCACCAAGAAGCTGATGACTGACTTTGGGAGGAGATAACAGCCCACGAAGGAGGAACATTGGTGAAGAAGGTGTGCAGGTCCAAATACTGTTCCTAGGGATGCACCTGACATGGACATCACAGCCAATCAGGTGAAGAAGGCCTCCCCACCTAAGAACCTTCTACTGTGGAGCGGTGCAGTGTGTTGACTGGAAGCTTCACCCAGTAACACAGGATCATGACCACATAGTTCTGCAGAGGGCGCTGAGGTCAGCGGACAGTACTATGGGTGTACTGCCCACCCTCTAAGACGTCTACACCAGGAGGAACATGCACCTACCACTTACCTACCTATCCATGTGGCCAGTATTATTCACTGTTCACATCATGAACATGTGGCAAACACAAAGGGACTTTGAACCTGAATGAGCCTGTCATCTGCTTAAGTATCCGGGTATTTAATGAAGTACTTCAGTACTGTAAGTGCATGTGTGTTATTTTATCAGCCAGTTTCAGACATCAACTGAACGTTTGTTCTGTTAATCTGTGTCTGTTCCATCTTAGCCCACATCAAGACCACCCTGTCAGGTTTTTTTTCACTGCCACTGTTTTTTTGGTTTTTTTTGTTTTTTTACATTAACATTATGTTTAACATTATGTTTACTTAACAAAGCTGTAATCAAACATAATGTAGCTGCGGTTTCAGACCTGTGTGTAAGTCTGGGCTGAAAATGATCACCACTAAGTCTTCAGTTCATCAGACTTGACACATGCTTCTGTTCTGCAAATGCACCGTGTCAATGTCCGTGACTGTCATCAGGATGCAGTTGAAGTTCTGCAGGTTACACCACCACTGGACATTTCCAGTGCTCATATGCAGTATATTCAGGTCTACTGATGATCAGCTGACAGCTCAGTTCCATTCATCACCTGAAGGTCCATATTGCACAGTCAATCACTGACCTCGGGACCTAACCCTGATCCTAAACTTGACCCAAAACCTAAACCTAACCCTGTTCTAACACTGACCCTAAACCTAACCCTCACCCTAAACCTAACCATGTTTCAAACAGTGACCCTGACCCCAATATTGTTGTTTTTATTGTTGCATGAACTTTTATTATTGAATGTATAGTAATTGTTACATGTTTTATTATTGTTCCATATTTTTTTTAATTGTTGCATATTTTAAAATTATTATTGATGCATGTTTTTTTTAAATGTTGCATGTTTTTTTTGTTGCATGTTTTATTTTATTATTGCATGTTTTTTTAATTGTTGCACTTTTTTTATTGTTGCATGTTTTTTTAATTGTTGCATTTTTTTAATTGTTTAATTTTTTTTAATTGTTGCTTCTTTTTTTAATCGTTGCTTGTTTTTTTTAATCGTTGCTTGTTTTTTGTTGCATTTTTATGGACTTATTTATTTGTTGTTTTTTTTATCCAATCTAATCCAACTTTATTTATAAAGCACTTTAAAACAACCACAGTGGACCAAAGTGCTGTACAGAAGACTGAAAGCACAGTAAAAAACTAATAAAAGCATTAAGAAGCAATAAAACCATAAAATCCAATAAAATCAAATAGATAAAACAAGTTAAAATATAAAACAGAAACACAATGTCAACACTGCAAGAGTATTAAAAGGCCAAGGAGAACAGGTGGGTTTTAAGAAGAGATTTAAAAACAGGGAAGGAGGAGGCCTGTCTGATATACAGAGGCAGGTTAGTCCACAGTCTAGGACCAGCAGCAGCAAAGGCCCGATCTCCTCTGAGCTTGCAAGACGTTCTGGGCACCATCAAGACCAGCTGATCAACTGATCTGAGAGCGACTGGGTGTGTATAGATGAAGACGCTCAGTGAGGTAGGGTGGTGCAAGACTATGAAGGGATTTAAAAACAAATAAAAGTATTTTAATCTGGATTAAAAGTGGTGGAAAGTGGAAGTGGTTGGACCCAACTGGTAGAGCTAAACTGCTCTGTCTGACATTCCATTACAATCACACACTACAGCTCATTCAAATGCAGGCTGATATATTGGATGGGGTGGGCCCAAGTCTGCAGGCCAGTGCAAATAATGTCAAATGGACTCCTGAACCCTAACCCAACCCTATGAACCTAGGGTGTTCTGGTGTGAACGTCTTGTCAACGTCTTATCAAAAATATGCTGTTCACCATAGACAAAGTGATCGGCATCGATGTTGAGTAACAGAACATCACTCAGGTTTAGATCAGACCCAATTACACCACCCTAGGAGTCCCTAGAAGTACCCCAGTCCAGTACCACCAATGGACTCCAAGAAGACCAGGAACTCTGAACGGTCCTATATAAACATAGACAACCATCAGAGCATGTACAGAGGTATAACCCTCTGGTTCACTAGGCTAATCTTAACCCTAACCCTGTAAACCAGAGTCCACCACCTGGAGGAGGTGCTGTGGATCAGTCACAGTGGGTTAGGGTTACCCCTTTCCCTGACCCAAAGACAGCAAGGACACAGGTGGTTTCATCTGCACTTGTTGAACATGGACCTCAGGCACTTGGATCATCTCCTCTCTGGAGTGGAAGGAGCACTACACCACTGTGAACAGACCACTTAGGACACACAAAAAAAACCAAAAAACTCACCAGATCCTCAAGGTCATCAAAGAAGAAGGCATTCCATCCGTCCACCATCCGCTGAGGAGCAGTATGTCCATCAAAGATCTGCACATACGTCAAACATACTGGCATTAGCGCCTCCTGCTCCTCACACTGTTCAGGTTATGGTGATCCCTATCCATAACCCTAACTACAGCCATGAGTCATGTGGTCTGTGACATCACCTCCTGTAGGACGGGGATGACCGGAGGATGCCTCTGCTGCAGGAAATAAAGCACCATCAGGATGTAGGCGTAGGAGGACAGGCTTCCCCTGGATGCGTCCCCGATGTCACAGCGCTGAGACAACAGAGGACAGCGGTCAAACAACCAATAACCCTACACCAATGTTAAAAACACACAGTCACACAACCGTTAGGGACCTTCAAGCACAGAAAACAGACAGACCTTTGCAAAGACCTTCATGGTGTAACCCAGGTACTGAACTCGAGGGTCCAGAGCGGCATATGTTGCCAACATCCGGGTGTTATGTTGAGCCTCAAACACACAAAGCATTAACACTTATCACAGCTGTTACAGCAGTAATGGGTTTTTTATTTGTCCCAAGACTCCATAAGGAGCTTTATTCTGTAGTACATAGAGTATGTACTGTGTAATGCTCACCAGAGTGTTGTAGAGGCTTATGTCACCCTCTAAGCCACTCTGTCGGTGCTCAAACTTCACTATAGGCACTTTGGCTGTGGTGATGGGCAGGATGTTCTTCAAACCTGTAAGGCCACATCACCAATCAGAGTCCTGCTCCATACTCACAAACACCTGAAGTGGATAAACAGCAGCTCACCTGTGTGTTTCTTCAGCACTTTGGCCAGGCCTTCAATGATCTCTTTACAGTTCAGCTTCTGTTCACAGAGAGAACTGAATATTTAATGACAAACTCCCAAATGAAGCATCAAACTTCAAAACACTAATATCAAATCCCACTGGATCAAGTCTACATTTGAAGAAGCACAGTCAAAAAAATAACAGAAACCATTAACTATAATTCAGACATTTTCTTTGTGTGGATGGAGGTTAGATGTTCACTTATTTGAACCTGCTGTTACATGTCCATGATATGGCCTTATCACCAGATGACAGTTATGACATTTTTAAAGGACACAGACCAAAGGTGCTTCACAAATAGTCACAACCAACACACACACACAAACTAAACCAAAAACCAAAGCCATCTGAAAACATATCAACAGTTCTGTATGGGATTGGATCCCAGTGAAGGAGGAAACATTTAAAGTGGTATAGGAACAATGATTTATCAACAATTTAAACTAACCCTAATGATTTATCAACAGTTTAAACTAACCCTAATGATTTATCAACAGTTTAGCCAAATGATTTATCAACAATTTAAACTAACCCTAATGATTTATCAACAGTTTAAACTAACCCGAATGATTTATCAACAGTTTAAACTAACCCTAATAATTTATCAACAGTTTAGCCAAATAATTTATCAACAATTTAAACTAACCCTAATGATTTATCAACAGTTTAAACAAACGTTAATGATTTATCAACGGTTTAAACTAACCCTAAGGATTTATCAACGGTTTAAACTAACCCTAATGATTTATCAAGAGTTTAAAGTAACGCTAATGATTTATCAACAGTTTAAACTAACCCTAATGATTTATCAAGCTTAAACTAACCCTAATGATTTATCAACAGTTTAAACTAAAGCTACTGTTTTATCAAGTATTAATTAACCCAACAATTTATCAATGGTTTTAATTAACCCAACAATTTAGCAACGGTTTTAATTAACCGAAATAATTTAGCAATGGTTTTAATTAACCCAAGTAATTATAACCCCAAACAGAGTTTCGGGTATATTATGTTTTTGGTCCATCCGCCGCCACCAGATTTCCTTTGTGTTAACACAATAACTTGAAAAATATTGGGTTTAGAAATTCCATTTTTTCCATATCGGTGAATACCATGTAGAAGAACTGATTCAATTTTGGACGATTTACCGTTTCTAGATTAGCCACAAGGGGGCACTCAAAAGTTTAAAATCACTAAACACTCTTTTGTTCATATCTCTGGAACTATTTGTCTGACTGGCTTCAAATCAAGTGCAAATAAAAGGTCATGCATGACCTGGGGATGCCTCAAATCTTGACATCATTAAGGATTGGGGGCATTTGGGGATATACCCCTAGCCGTTGCTTCTGACTGCATAAGCCTAGTTTATCAATGGTTTAAACTAATCCAAATAATTTATTAATTGTTTTAACTAACCCAACAATTTATCAACAGTTTTAATTAACCAAAATAATTTATCAACAGTTTTACCTAACCCAAATAATTTAGCAACGGTTTTACTAAACCCAACAATTTCTCAACAGTTTTAATCAACCCAAATAATTTATCAATGGTTTTACCTAACCCAAATAATTTATCAATGGTTTTAATTAATTTATCAACTGCTTTAACTACCCCAAATAATTTATCAACGGTTTTACTTAACCCAACAATTTATCAATGGTTTTAAATACCTCTAATATTTTACCAACAGTTTTAATTAACCCAAATAATTTATCGATGGTTTTACCTACCCCAAATAATTTATCAACGGTTTTACTTAACCCAACAATTTATCAACAGTTTCAATCAACCCAAATAATTTATCAATGGTTTTAATTAACTCAAATACTTTATCAATGGTTTTAATTAACCCAACAATTTATCAACAGTTTTAACTAAGTCTAATGTTTTATCAAGGGTTTTAACTACCCAACAATTTATCAACAGTTTTAATTAACCAAAATAATGTATCTATGGTTTTACCTAAACCAAATAATTTATCAACTGTTTTACTAAACCCAACAATTTATCAACAGTTTTAATCAACCCAAATTTATCAGTGGTTTCAATTAACCCAAATAATTTATCAACGGTTTTAATTAACCCAAATAATTTATCAATGGTTTTAGCTAACCCAAATAATTTATCAACAGTTTTAATTAACCCAAAATTTTATCAACGGTTTTAACAAACTCATAATTTATCAATGGTTTTAATTAACCCAACAATTTATCAATGTTTTAACTAACTAATGTTTTATCAACAGTTTTAACTAACCCAAATAATTTACCAACGGTTTTAACTAACTCTAATGTTTTATCAATGGTTTTAAGTAACCAAAATAATTTATCAATGATTTTAACTAACACAAATCATTTATCAATGGCTTTAACAAACCCTAATGATTTATTGATGGTTTTAACTAACCCAAACAATTTATCAACGGTTTTGACTAACCCTAACCTGAATTAGTTATCGATGGTTTTGACTAACCCTAACGATTTATCGACAATTTTGAGTAACCCTAATGATTTACTGACAGTTTTGACCAACCCTAAGGATTTACCGAAGGTTTTGACTATAACAATTTATCGGCCATTATGACTAACCCTAACGATTTATCGATGGTTTTGACTAACCCTAGTGATTTATCGACAGTTCTGACTAACCCTACAATTTATCGAAGGTTTTGACAAACCCTAGCAATTTATCAACAGTTTTGACTAACCCTAACGATTTATCGACGGTTTTGACTAACCCTAGTGATTTATAGACGGTTTTAACTAACCCTAATGATTTATTGATGGTTTTAACCCCTTACCATTCCGGGGTGATTTTGCTTAAAACACCTGAAAAATACCTCTCCAAATTAAAATTACAGCTGCTCTTCAACTGTTTAGAGTACAGATAAAAGAATGGGCTCTTTGTAAAGGTATCACCCTGTCGTTTGGACTAAAGCAGTCATTCTCACTGTTTGACAGGTAAAAAGCTGTATACTTAGAAACACAAATAAATTTAGATTTTTTTTCACCTTCGCCTTAATTTTTTTGTGAAAACAAGGGTGTATAGAGCTGCATTTGGTAGGTATGCACTGAAACACACCATTTGCCAACAGACCAATGTCTTGGCCCTTTACAGTTCAAAGTTGAGACCTTTATTTGTAAAAATGTCAGTTTTGGAGCATTTTTTCAATAGTTATGTTTATGCGTTTTACAGAGGGGAAATTTTGGGAATTATCAATTTTTCCAAAGTGGCAAAATTTGGAAAGTTTTGGGAAAAAATTAATAACTTTTGAATGCTTCAAATACACATATTTTAGCTAAATTTGATGAAAATAAATATTTCCCATCCAAAATTACCATTGTCAATTGTAAAATAAATTCCAAACTAGTACTATGGTCCAAAAATACCATTGTCATATATCCTGGTGTTCAGCAGCTCAGTGGCTACCCGCCTGTCACTCCAGATTATAAGTGCGACCTAATTTGTTGGAACAGCAGCGGTGTGAGCAGGGCATGACCATTTACCTGTCTCTGACACTTGGTTGGTTATCCCTCCTATCAGTCACCCCTGGAACACTTTAAACTGGCCAAGTTAGGTGTCAGTCAAAAGCTAACAAGTTCGTCTATCAATCTATACCAGTATACAGGCAAAAAAAAACAAAACTTATGAATGGTATCTTCATGGAAAAGGGGAAAAAAAAAAATCACCAACATAGATCTCAGGTTGGACAAATATTTCTGAAGTTTCTGTGCCTTTGTGGATCTTATGTGCGTTTTGGACCTAAATACTTCACTGGATTATGTTTGCTGGAGTGTTAGGAGGAAACCAACACCACACTTGTCCGGATCAATAGATGACTGATCAGATGACAGCCTTCAAAGGTAAGATAAGCCAAATTTCTCATATTTCACTTTTCTGGAAAACAACCTTTTGTGTATGTGGTGTTGCTATTGCACTTCAGAATGGTTTATATATTTTGAAAGACAAGTTTGTTAGTTTTCATTTGATGTGTGACAAGTGGAGGTGCATTAATGTGGGAGCTGTGTATTTAGGTGTTATTAAAACAATGTCATCTATGTGCCTGGACCAGGACATAAGGCTGGCAAGACGTTAACTAACCCTAACAATTTATCGACAGTTTTGACTAACCCTAATGATTTATCAACCGTTTTGACTAACCCTAACGATTTATTGATGATTTTGACTAACCCTAACAAATTACCGACGGTTTTGACTAACCCTAACTCTAGCCATTTATCGACAACTTTGAGTAACCCTAATAATTTATTGACCGTTTTGACTAATCCTAACCCTAATGATTTATCGATGGTTTTGACTAACCCTAATGATTTATTGAAGATTTGGACTAACTCTAACCCTAATGATTTATTGACAGTTTTGACTACCCAAATGATTTATCGACAGTTTTGTCTGACCCCAACAATTTACCGACGGTTTTGACTAACCCTAACTCTAGCCATTTATCGACAACTTTGAGTAACCCTAATGATTTATTGATGGTTTTGACTAATCCTAACCCTAATGATTTATCGATGGTTTTGACTACCCAAATGATTTATCGACAGTTATGACTAACCCTAACAATTTATCGACGGTTTTGACTAACCCTAATGATTTATTGACGGTTTTGACTAATCCTAACCCTAACGATTTATTGACGGTTTTGACTAACCCTAACGATTTATCGATGTTTGGACTAACCCTAATCATTTATCGATAATTTTGACTAACCCAAAACCTAATGATTTATCGATGGTTTTGACTAACCCTAACCTTCACCTTAACCTAACCTGGTTTTAATTTGTATTAGTGTTTGGTGTCAAATACTGAAGATGTGGAACATGGGACAAGGATGGAATCAACTCCATCTCATTCTGAGAGATAAAAAACATCAAGTTTATTTATATAAAACCTTTGAACCATAATGAATCTCAGACAAATGAAAACCAAGTGAAAAGCGGATCACCTCTGCAGTGTCGTGACCCTCCAGAGTCATGCAGATGTCCAGGTCACTGTCTCGAAAACCGAAGCCATTCTTCGAGGAACCGAAGAGACAGAGCTGAGCTTTATCTGAAGATTAAACAACATACACTGTAATAACCCGCATAGTATAATGAAGGGTCCAAACAGTCAGAACCAGAACATCTCACATTCTACCTCAGACACTGGTCTGATCAGGTTCAGATGCAAACTGGAGAACCCGTGGTTCTTCACTCCTGGAGAACACAGACTGCTCTTATGAAGGGATTCTCACTCACCATTATATTCTTTCCGGATGAAACGCTCCAGACCAGCAAGGATCTGCTCCCTCTTCTGCTGCTCAGAGTGAGTAGGCGACAGTTCATCTGCACAAACATTACACATATTAGAACCATCAGAACCATAGAGGAACCACTGCAACCACTATAGAATGACATTACAGCTATCACAGCTGCACTGTGATAGCTGTAATACATTTTTTTTTAAATCATGAAAAAACAAGCAACCAACCAGCCTAATTTTTTTTAAGTTAACGATAGGTTCTATTACATGTCAAACAGTTGAACATTTGTCTTTAATGTCAACTAAAAATACATGAAACATTTAATTTTCTCTGACAGCCACACCAGCGATGTGGGAGTAGTCTAATTAAGTTTCAAAACCATAGATAAGAACCGATCATGCCAATGGACAACTCGGACTGTAAAGCGGAACGTAAAACCTAATTGATGAAGATGCAGTTGAAAACGTTACATTGGCGCCTGCAGGTGTATGTCTGTACTAATGATGAGCGGGTTTCCAGGGGATCAGGTTGGGGTGGTCAAAAAAAGGTCACTTTCAGACACAGAGAGAGAGAGAGAGAGAGAGACACTGATATATAGGCTACAGAGAGAGATAGGTAAGGAATACAATGGATTTATCTGCATGGGGATGTTTGCGAATTCTGAGACTGCTGACAGTTCAGGTCAGGTCAAAGTCCCATGGAGTCCTGCACACTGTGAGTGGTCTGCTTTGGGTTTACCTTGAATATGCGTGGACATCTGCGGAGTCAAGTGTGCCTGACTCCGTGGGGCCTTTAGTGCCAGCAATGTAGGCTATACACTAATCCTTGGAGTCATTTCAAACTTTCATCCATTTCATTTAGTATAATAGTTTTTATGGCATCTATTTCATGTTTACATTTCAAGACATCTTCTAATACTCCTCCCTAAACCATCACCTTACTGTGGTGGAGGAGTTTGAGAGCCCTAATGACCCTAGGAGCCATGTTGTTGGGGGTGTTTTGCCCCTGGTAGGGTCTCCCATGGCAGATTGGTCCTAGGCGCAGGGCCAGATATAGAATGGTTCAGAAGACCCTTCATGATAAGTAAGACCAAGGGAACGTGTACCCAGCCCAGAGGGTTACCGGGGCTCTGCCCTGGAGCCAGGCCTGGGGTTGGGGCCCATGGGCATGCATGTGGTGGCCGAGTCTTTGCCCATGGGGCTCAGCCAGGCCCAGCGCCAACTGGAGACATGGGCCTGTCATCCTGCATGCCCACAACCTGCAGGGGGAAGCAGAAGGGTCTGGTGCATTGTGGATCAGACAGCAGACCAAGCTGGGGGGCCTTGGTGGACTAATCCTTGGTTACAGAAACTGGCTATTGGGACATGGAATGTCATCTCTTTAGCAGGAAGGAGCAGGAGCTTGTGGAAGAGGTTGAGCATTACTGGCTAGATATAGTTGGCCTCACCTCTAGACATAGCGTCGGCTGGGGAAGATGCTGCATAGACTCAGTAGATCCAAACAAGTTGTGCGGGTCTGCTTGGTACGCCTGTCAGAAGAACCTGTCAGGATGATCTTCAATTCACACCTCCAGTAGACCTTCAACTGTGTCCCAAGGGTGGAGGGGAACATTGAGTCCGAAAAGGCTCTCTTCTGCTCTGCCATTGTCGAGGCAGTTGTGACAAGCTGTGGCCATAAGGTAGTGGGGGCCAGTCACAGTGGTAATCCCCGAACCCGCTGGTGGACACTAGAGTTGAGGGGAGCCGTCAGGCTGAAGAGGGAGACCTACAAGGTGTGGCTGGCCTGTGGGTCTCTGGAAGCAGCTGACTGGTACTGGCAGGGCAAGTGGTGCATGGCCATAGTGGTCAGTTCAGCGAAGACTTGAGTGTGGGAGGAGTTTGGTGACACCATGGAAGAAGACTATCAATTAGCTCCCAAGAGATTCTGTCAAACTGTCTAGCGCCTCGGGGGGGGGAGGGGGGGGGGAGAGAGAGACTCGTCCACACTGTGTACAGTGGGGCGGGGAGCTGCTGACGTCAACTGAGGACATAGTTGGGTAGTGGAAGGAATACTTTATGGAGCTCCTCAATCTCACCAACATGCATTCCGTGGAGGAAACATAGCTGAGAGACCAGGAGACAAATGAACCAATCTCCAGGGCAGATGTCACAGAGGTAGTGAAACTACTGCACAGTGGCAGAGCCCTGGAGGTTGATGAGATCCACCCTGGGTATCTCAAGGCACTGGATATTGTAGGGCTGTCTTGACTGATACACCCCTGCAACACTGCATGGACATTGGGGGCAGTGACTTTGGAGTGGCAAACTGTGGTGGTGGTCCCCATCTTAAAGATGGGGGACCAGTGTTCTAACCATAAAGGGATCACACTCCTTAAGCCTCCCCGGTAAGGTCTACGCCAGGGTACTGGAGAGGAGGGTACAGTCATTAGTTGAAACTCAAATTGAGGAGGAGCAATGTGGTTTTCATCCCGGGCATGGAACTGGGGTCCAGTTCTTTACCCTTGCTAGGGTGCTGGAGGGGGCATAGGAGTTTGCCCATCCAGCCCACATCTGTTTTGTGGATTTGGAGAAGGCTTACAACCGTGTCCCCTGGGGCATCCTGTGGAGGGTGTTTCAGAAGTACAGGGTGGATGGTCCCTTGCTAGCGTCCATTTAGTCCTTGTACCAAAGGAGTGCAAGCCTGGCCCACGTAGCCAGCAGTAAATCAGAGTTGTTCCCTGTGAGGGTTGAACTCTGCCAGGGCTACCCTTTGTCACCAGTTCTGTTCATAACTTTTATGGACAGAATTCCTAGGCGCAGCCAGGTGGTAGAAGGGGTTGAGTTTGGTGGTGGGAGGATCTCATCTCTGCTTTTTGTAGATGATGTGGTCCTCTTGGCTTCATCGAGCAGCGACTTCCAGTTCTCACTGGGGCAGTTCACAGCAGAGTGTGAAGCAGCTGGGATGAAGATCAGCACCTCCAGGTCTGAGGCCATGGTCCTCAGCTGGAAAAGGGTGGAGTACCCACACCAGGTCAGGGTCCTACCTCAGGTGGAGGAGTTTAAGTATCTCTGGATCTTATTCACACGAGTGAGGGTGTTATGGAGCGGGAGATCGACGGGCGGATCAGCGTGGCATCTGCAGTGATGCGGATGCTAAATCGGTCTGTTGTGGTGAAGAGGGAGCTAAGCTGAAAGGAGAAGCTTTCGATCTACTGGTCGATCTGAGTTCTGACTCTCACCTATGGTCATGAGCTCTGGGTAGTGACTGAAAAAATTAGGTCATGAGTACAAGCAGCCGAAATGAGTTTCCTCCCCAGGGTGGGTGGGCTCAGCCTTAAGAGATAGGGTAGGAGCTCAGACATCTGGGAGGGACTCACAGTAGAGCCGCTGCTCCTCCATGTTGAGAGGAACCAGTTCAGGTGGTTTGAGCATCTAGTGAGGATGCCTCCCTGGGGAAGTGTTTTGAGTGTGTCCAACTAGGAGGAGACCTCGGGGCTGACCCAGGACATGCTGGAGGGATTATATCTGTGGGGTGGCCTGGGAATGCCTCGGGATTCTCCCAGAGCAGCTGGTAGAAGTGGTTGGGGAGAGGGCTGTCTTTACTTCACTGATGCCCTCGCAACCCAGACCCGGATAAGCGGAAGATGATGCGCATGAGTACGAGATCTTCCAATACATATTTGAAAATGTAATTTAATGCAATTCTGTAAATACTTTTTCATTTACTTTTTGGCTTAGGAGTCTGGTTTAGGCCAGCTCTAAATGCAAAGTGACAAGTTTATTAATTTACTGAATGCACTTTTATATGAAATTGTGATATGTGTTTTTATGAATGGTCTGTGCATAGGCATTTCGTTCTGCAGAGCATCTTTGATGTAAACCTGCAAAATTACAATAATAAACTGTCATGAGATAATTTTTGTTATGATGTCGAATTATATAACAGTCCCTCCAAAATATGTGGGCAAAAATCCTTGATGTGTTGGAATATGTAAAACACTTCTCTGATCATCACACTTCTTCCCAAGCTGTCACATCCAATGTCTGGGAAAGAAGATAGACTGTGTCTATCCCCTGTGTAGTAAACACTAAAAAACCAAATACTATAAAACCTATAGGAGTGAGACCAAATAATTTAATAAAAATAGTTCAGTCAAATTAAAAGAACACCTAATAAACATAAAATGTGGATTGCTAAAACATTAGGTCTATTTAATCTAAATCTGTTAGTAAATAACTTAATTGGTGATTATAAAATTTACATTCTGGCTCTGACACAAACCTGGCTTCAGCAGGATGACTATGTGAGACTAAATGAATCCACCACCAGGTCATGTGACCTTTCACAAATATGGAAGCACTGGTGGAGGTGGAGGAGTGGCAGTAGTATTACATTCTAGTTTAGGTCTGAGCCCTGAAACTAACCACACTTATCACTCCTTTGAAAGTCTAGTTTTGTCAATTACTAATCCCAACTGGAAAAACCAAAAACCAGTTCTATTGGTAGTGGTCTATGGCCCTCCTGGTCCCTACTCACAGTTTTTATCAGATTTCTCTGCCTTTTTATCCAGTGTAGTGTTAAACTGAGATAGGATTATAATGGTAGGGGATTTGAACAGACATGTTGATAATGACAGGGACTCACTTGGTGATGCTTTCAGTGGTCTACTAGACGGGATTGGCTTTGTTCAAAATGTCAATAAACCAATTCACAGTCATTAGCACACCCTGGATCTGATCTGAATGTATGGGATTAGATTAGTGACCTTATTGTCCTCCCCCATAACCCCGTACTCTCAGATCACTTTTAATTACCTTTCAGTTTATGTTGAGGGTAACTCTACACCAGTGATTCAAACTCAGATAAAAAGGACATCATGTGACCGTTCTGTCTCAAAATAAACAGAGATAATTCAGCCAATATTTGCTTCCATGTCATCTGATTCTGTAGAGAACATGTCTACTCCTGCTGTATGTGATGAGTTTGTTGACAGTGCTATGCTCACACTACAAACTGCTCCAGATGTAGTAGCTCCTCTAAAACCTAAGGCTGTTAGACTGAGGCCAGCTTCTACTTGGTAAAATGCTGAAACACGTTCCTTTAAACAAGCAGCGCCTAAATTAGAGAGGCTATGGTGCCGTTCCAGCTCACAGCATTCTTTCAGTGCCTGGAAAAACAGTTTACTTATAAGCATGCCCTGCGTACAGTGAAAACTAGATATGACTCATCCATAATAGAAGAAAACAAGAATAACCCCAGGTTTGTGTTCAGCCCTGTAGCCAGAATGACAGTCCCAGCTCAGTAGATCCATCTGTCCGTTACACACAGTTCCAGCTCAGTAGATCCCTCTATCCCAGTTATAAACAGTTCCAGCTAGGTAGATCCCTCTATCCCATTTACAATCCCAGCTCAGTAGATCCCTCTATCCCAGTTACAAACAGTTCCAGCTTAGTAGATCCCTCTATCCCATTTACAGTCCCAGCTCAGTAGATCCCTCCGTCGTAGTTGCACACAGTCCAAGCTCAGTAGATCCCTCTATCCCAGTTACAAACAGTCCCAGCTCAGTAGATCTATCTGTCCCAGTTACAAACAGTCCCAGCTAAGCCCTAATCCTAGCCCTGACCTCTACTCTCCTATAAACCCATCTATAATATTAAACCTAGACTCTCCTATAAACCCCTCTATAACATTAAACCTAGACTCTCCTGTAAACCCCTCTACAATTTTAACCCTAGACTCTCCTATAAACCCCTCTA
>JAPQRP010000020.1:7908221-7921455 GCA_037367295.1 Apogon hyalosoma
TAATATTAAACCTAGACTCTCCTATCAACTCCTCTATAATATTAAACCTAGACTCTCCTATCAACTCCTCTATAATATTAAACCTAGACTCTCCTATCAACTCCTCTATAATACTAAAGAATTTCTCCACTGTAGACCAAGCTGATGGAACATCAACCATTGTGTCTTCTAAATCATCACCTTGCCTCTTAGAACAAATCCCAACCAAACTTTTTACAGATACTCTGCCTAACCCCAGGGCAGCTGTAGATACAAATGTAGTTTACCACCACCAGAGTGTGAATGTGAGTGCAAATGAATAATGGATCAATAATGTAAAGTGCCTTGAAAAGCGTTACAGAATTTTAATCTATTATGATTACTAACCAATGGTTACCATGTTAACCCTAACCTCTGTTTACTGTTACAGCCTGGTAAATGGTAAATGCTGCTGCAGATGACGTACAGTAGCACAACTTGCAGAGTCCATCCAGGATGTCTCTGAAGCGGTCATTCATCGGAGGAAGAGGCTTCAACTCGATCTTCTTAAAATCTTCAGGACACTCATCCTTCAGGTGACCGTCCCGTTTACAGATACTGCACACGACCGTTGGAGGCTGGAAAAACAACAGACACCTTCAGGGTCAATGTCATACTGTTACCGATGATAAATAATTATGATTAGTTTGAGCCACAAAAGACACAGCAAAAGCACAGCAAAACACACAAAATACACGGAAAAAAAGCCTTCAACTAAACTGTTACAGACTAAGCTGCATTAATTCAGCAAATACAACAAACATAACATTACCCAATTTGTCCAGTTTCAGTCTCTAACCCTAACCCTTAGGACAGTTTGTCCAGTTTCAGTCTCTAACCCAGGACAGTTTGTCCAGTTTCAGGCTCTAACCCATAGAACAGTTTGTCCAGTTTCAGTCTCTAACCCTAACCCATAGGACAGTTTGTCCAGTTTCAGTCTCTAACCCTAACCCTTAGGACAGTTTGTCCAGTTTCAGGCTCTAACCCTAACCCATTGGACAGTTTGTCCAGTTTCAGGCTCTAACCCTAACTCATAGGACAGTTTGTCCAGTTTCAGGCTCTAACCCTAACCCTTAGGACAGTTTGTTCAGTTTCAGTCTCTAACCCTAACCCATAGGACAGTTTGTCCAGTTTCAGGCTCTAACCCTAACTCTTAGGACAGTTTGTCCAGTTTCAGGCTCTAACCCTAACCCTTAGGACAGTTTGTCCAGTTTCAGTCTCTAACCCTAACCCAAAGGACAGTTTGTCCAGTTTCAGGCTCTAACCCTAACCCTTAGGACAGTTTGTCCAGTTTCAGTCTCTAACCCTAACCCTTGGGACAGTTTGTCCAGTTTCAGTCTCTAACCCTAGCCCATAGGACAATTTGTCCAGTTTCAGGCCCTAACCCTAATCCATTGGACGGTTTGTCCAGTTTCAGGCTTTCAGAGCCTCGAATTCACAGTATTCCCTCTATAAAGTAACCAATCTACTGACATGATGGAAGGAATCTAACGTAAATCTGCCTTCAGCAGGACGTCCTCACAAACTGAGACACCATGAAGGACACGTTGAAGAGGACACCTACACCCCAGGACCACAATGATGGGCACACTGTGAAGACAACAACTGTTGGTCTGGTTAATAATAATAATAATGGATTAGATTTATATTGCACTTTTCTATGAACGCATACTCAAAGCGCGTACAGTGGATCCATTATTCATTCGCTCACACATTCACACTGGTTCTTCAAGAGTCACAGCTTTAAGAGGAAGAACTGATGAAGGAATCTGGACTAGAGTCCACCTAAAGACAAGAAGAGACTCCGAGGTCAACTAGAAGAAGGTTGTCAGGTCTGATCAGACTAAAATGGAGTTGTATGTCCTTCAGAGTGGACATACATTTGACATCCAACACACTATCAGATTAACACACCTGGATTTGTCCCCAATACTCTGATGTTTTCATGCATGTATTCCTGTTAATTGGATTTACTTCATTCTTTTACATCTGCACATGTGCACACACAACTGAGTCATAGAAAACTGAAGTGATGGTCAAACGGGCATCAAAGACAAAAAAAGGAAGTTTGATACTACCATCACTATATATCTACATACTACGAAAGAAATCCAATACTGGACTGAAAAATCCAACAGATTTGATAACCCTAACCTGACCATATTTCTGAAGTGCATGTAAATGCATCAGACCTGATTATTACAATGATCTGATTTCTTCAAGTTATGAGACATTTATGGTCATGTAAACAGACTCAAAGAACTTCTTGTCGATGATGTTAATGTTACCGATAACCCAACCCTCCTATTGAGTTTGTGTTTGTTGCTGTGTTACCTTCCCTCCAGTGAAGATCAGCTTATCAAACACATAGTGAAGATCATCTGATGGAGCAAGCTCATCTTTCTGTTCCTCCTCCCCTTCATCTTCATCTTCCTCCTCCCCCTCCTCACTGTCCAGCAGGCCGTTGGGGGAAAGTGCTGTGACTTCTGATCTCTTTGTGGGTTTACTGTCATTGAGGACCAGTTCCATGAGACCAGACTCTAACATCTTCTGTTCGTTCTTCATGGACGGATCTTGACCTTCTTCATCGAAGCTCTCAGTCTCTTCATCCTCTTTTGACCCCAGCTCCATACTCCTTCCTTTCCCATTGTTTGCATCCATGGCCTCCTCCTTCTTCTCTGGTCCCTCCAAATTAGCTCCATGTTTTCCAGCATTCCTGGCTCTCTGGCGCTGCCTGCTGCCCCATCTCTGTGGACACGCAAAGTATTTGTACGCCATGCGGAAACGCTCCTGGATGTACTCAAACACCATCTGACTGTTCAGACTCCGAGCCACGTTCCTCTTCAAAGCAAAAGGATCTGAAAAAAGAAAACCAACACAGGGTATGAACTGCAGTAACAACTATTACTACACCAATACCCCACACCCTGACCAAACTGCAATATCCCAAACCCAACCCCACTTCAACACTACTCCACATTCTAACCTGACACCAATACCCCACACCTTCACCCAACAATACCCCAAACCATAACCCACCTTCAACAATACCCCACATCCTAACCCGACAACAATACCCCACACCCTGACCCAACAATACCCCAAACCCTAACCCACCTTTAAATATACCCCATGTCCTAACCCAACACCAATAGCCCCACTCCCTAACCTGACTACAACAATAATCCCAAACCTGACACCAATACCCCAAACCCTAACCCGACACCAATACCACAAACCTGACTACAACAATAACCCCACACCCTAACCAGAGTACAATAACCCCACACTAAGGCTGGGCAATTTTATCAATTCTGCAATATATATCAATATTTTTGTTTCCCCAGAAAGAATCGATTTTTCATCCGCAAGTATCGATACATTAAGCCCCATTCAAATCCCCGTGTTCTGTCTGATACTCTGCTCGCCACCCATTTCTCCCATTCGCTTGCGATGAGGTCATCCAGCTGCTGGTATTGCTGTAGAGCAGTTCTAGCAGGTTACCCATCTAGACACTCTCTTTACACAGACGCCGACGTCTGTCTCTTCCTGTTTACACAGTCAGAGGTCAGAGATTCGGGAGAATGGAGGTGAACATAAATTCAGCCCCTTCATACTTAAAGGCAGATGTGTGGGAGCACTTCAGGTTTAGAAAGAAGAAGGAAAGTGACGCAGCACCACGGTGAAATCATTGCCGCCAAACCAAACATTTCATACAAACAAATCATCACCGTTGCATTAGTGCATAAATGAGCGTTAGGTTTCACTTTAACCTCTGCAGGCAGCATGGTCCGCTGTGCCCCATACCCCATAGTATTATAAGGAAGAAACCGGTCGAGACCTGCCTGCCCCCTGACCGACCAAACCGTGCACGCGTGTACCCCCACACACACGCACACACCTTGGATTCCACAGCCACACCAACAGATTAGTTCCACAGGAAACACTGTCAGGTTTGTTCACTTGTGATGCTGCTCTTTTCAAAGGCTGTAAGCCACAGTTTGCATTGTTTCAATAAATCAAACTAATTTTCTCATCACATCTTTCATTCATTTTGTCTAGCATTTGCAGCTGTAGACTGTCTGTCCAGTCAGAGCCATATATTATGTAACTGATCGATGCTTTCAGTTTTCAGTTCAATTAATTCAATCCAAGTCAGTAGAACACTCACAAGATGTCACCAACATCACTTTGTCCCTTTAAAATCTGTCAGAAAGTGGTGTAAATGCATCGCATCGAATCGTATCGTTGGCCAAATATCGTGATATATATTGTATCGTGAGCTGAATATCGTGTATCTTATCGTATCGTGAGATTAGTGTATCACTATAGCCCTACCCAACACCCTAATCACACTACACCAATACCCTAAACACTACTACAACAATAACCCCACACCCTAACCCGACTACAACAATAAACTCACACCCAACTCAGCTACACCAACAACCTCACACCCCAACAATACCCCAAACCCTAGCTCAACAGCAATACCACAAACCTGACTACAAGAACAAACCCTAACCTGACACCAATGCCACAAACCCTAGCCTGACACCAATACCACAAACCTGACTACAACAATAACCCCACACTCTAGCCAGACTACAACAGTGCCCCAAACCCTACTACAATAACCCCACACCCTAACCCGACTACAACTGCAACAATACCCCAAACCATAACCTGACACCAATACCACAAACCTAACTACAACAACCCTATACCCTAACCAGAGTACAATAACCCTAGCCCTTAACCCAACTACAACAATGCCCCAAACCCTACTACCACAAACCCGACTACAATAACACCACACCCTAACCAGAATACAATAACCCCAAACCCAAAAACAATACCCCACACCTTAACCTGACAACAATAATCCCAAACCCAACAACAGTATCCCAAACTCTAACTCCACTACAACAATAATCTTGAATTTGACAACAATATCCCAAACCCTAGCCTGACAATACCCAACACCAGGACCTGACTACAACAATAACGCCACAACCTGACCAGACTACACCAATAACCCCACACCTTAACCCAAAAACACCAATACCCCACACCCTAACCTGACTACAACAATAACCCCACACCCTAACCCAGTGTTTTTCAACCTTGGGGTCGGGACCCCACATGGGGTTGCCTGGAATTCAAACAGGGTCACCTGAAATTTCTAGTAATTGATAAAAAATAAAAAAACAAACAAACTTGCTAATAATAAATATAAGGTGAGTTGAGAGACACAATCCCAATCCATAACAGATATGACAAACTGTGAAGCTGAAACTGGAGCACTGTTGCAGGGTTTCCCCCAGAAATCTTGCTTAGCCTAGTGGTAGGGCCGCTAGGGAAGCCCATCAGTGGCCCACTATGTTTTTGTTAAAAAAAAAAAGTTAAAAGTTGACAGGAAATATGAAATTATGACTATTATGTGTTATTGTAAGACATTTATTAACAATACTTACACCAAGTACAGAGTCTAACAAAGAGGTACACTCCGAAATACTGTTTTAAGAAACATAAAAAAATACAATTAAAATAAATAATATCAATGTTTTCACTTAATTAGGATTTAACTTAAGTAAACGGCCAGTGATTCTTAAAAATTCATGTAATGGTCATATTTACAAGTAAAATAAATTAACAACATAATGTGCTCACACTTGAAAACCCTCAACCTGACTAATGAAAATAATGACTCACTGATATGTTGATTTGCAATATATAAAATGTTTGAGACTGTGAATTAATACTGGAATGGGTTTGTGCAACAGATGTATAAAGGAATCCATGATTTATCTAAAACAATCCATATAGTGAAAAAGAATTAATGTAAATAAACCATAAGTATAAGAGAAATAAATATACAATGAGAAATAATTTATACTGTTTAGATACTTTAATGTTTCATATCATGTGAGTTGGTGTCATGCCTTTAAATAGTGAATAAGAAATAAATATGAATGACAGAATCCACACAGTGGGATAAGTGGAATAAAGATTTATCATATGAGGCTTGAATATGATTTATTTAAGAGAAAACATGTCAAGGAAGTGTAAAGGGTGCGTTTCAACTGTATTATAAAGATATTTTAATTTATCTATGTATTTTTTTTTTTTATTTTATTGTTTTTTTGTCTGTAAGTTGTCACCCCCTCCAGCAGATGTTGCCCTAGGCAGCTGCCTGTGTGGTTTATACCCAGAGCTGGTCCGGACTCTAACATTACATTATTAACATTGGCCTTAACATTAGGCTCATTTTCACAGGCTTCAGCTAAATATTGGTGACAGTTATTCTTGTTTAGTTCCATTTCTCTCACCCATTCCTCCGCTTTATCATCTCCACTGTCAGTGAAGCTGAACAGGAAGTGGAGACTCCAGTGTTCATTTTTCCAAATGATGGTTTAGAGAGGCATTTTCATTCATCTCTCTTTTTTTCCCTAACCATGCTGTGTACTGTCACATTTGGGTCCGCACTGAGTGTGGTCTGAGTATCCGAGTATGTGCAGATACTGCAGAGTGTGTACGGCCGACTCCGGCCAACTTTGTGGGGGTCTGTCCCTGGTGGACGATCTTATCACTGCATAGCAAAGTTTTGGACGGATGTATGGACAGATGGACGACCAACTGATGACAATACCCTGCAGCCAGTGTGGCCGAGGGTAATAAATAAAAATGCAAACACTGCCAAGGCCCATCATTTAATAAAGCAACATGAAATTAGTGTGCAACATATTGTTAATATTTTCATATAGTACAAAACATGCTAACCGTACTCGGTCTTGTAGAGCCATGGACTAAATTTAGGGTCAATTAATCATTTTGGATTAAATCCGCTAGTTTGACGTTTACCATTGCGGCTTGCAGACTGCTGCTCTGATGATGTGCTAACATCTGTGCTAGCTCGCACTGGCTCTGCCTCATCGAGTCGCAGCTCGACTAATGGCAGCTCTGTGTCGGTGTCTTCTCCTTGGTCAGCGGGTGAAGGAGCGGGCTCATCGGCTCCTCCAGTGCTCCTCCGATTTCAGAAAAAGAGTGTCCAATGTTCTTTGACCCTTTCTTCATGACCCGTCGCGTTATTCGATGAAGTTGTTAGTGTGCCGACAGGTAGAGACAGGCCGTGGTTTTCGGGGTTCAGGTGATGAAAGATACACCTGACCTCACGCCCCCTGTGTGTTCACGGATTGACCATAAGATGTTGCCATTGTACTTTGAACCATATCATCAGATAGGCTTATGGTTGGAAGCTCTAAATAGCGTCTTTGGTATCACTAGTTCTACCGTGTATACATTTCTTTAAAATACATAAGCAAGTGATGCTTAGCCTGAGGGGGGGGAGGGGCAAGCAAGGCCTGGCGGGCCACCAGACCTATAATGCACTGGGGGAAACACTGACTGTGGTACTGTTTAGCTGTCAAATGTTTATTGTGGTCAGTTTAAGATGCTGCAGCTCTTTTATAATTCATTGTTTGAGTTCTTGTTTGTTCAGTATTAATTGTCAGCCTTGTAAATACAAGCTGGACTGACTGTACATGTCCTGACCAAGGAAAATAAAATTCTCCCTTTGTGCAGTAATCACAACCTAGCTTTTCTGCTTCCATCCATAATAATATACATTATATAGCCTAAATGTCGTCTAAAATTAACGTTTATTTGCAAAGTAGTATAGCAAACTATTATATAAAAAACTAATTAATTTTAGCGCAAAAAATGCGTGTTTTGAATGTCTGGGGTCACCAGAAATTTTTGATGTTAAAATGGGGTCACAAGCCAAAAAAGGTTGGGAACCACTGCCCTAACCTGATACCAATAACCCCAAACCCAACAACAATACCCCAAACTCTAACCCGACTACAACAATAATCCCAAACCTGACAATAATATCCTAAACTGACAACAAAAATACCCCAAACCCTCACCCGACACCAACAATACCCCTAATCCAACAATACTATAAACCATAACCTGACCACAATACCCCAAACCCTCACCTGACACCAACAATACCCCAAACCTGAAACATAACCAAAATCCTACAACTAAAACAGTGTAAAAATTACTTTATCAACCCAAAAAACATAACGTGCTGTGCATTTTTAATCCCCCTTGGCCAAATATAGTGTAAGATTCAGTTAAAGTTACTGCCCTATAATTTAGATTAGATTGTCATTGTGTAAAACTTATTACATACATATTTATATTTGAAAGTACTCATATTATAACTGCACAAGGCCACTGGACCTGGAAACAGCAGGTCAGGATCACCTATTTTCAATATTCTTCTGCTCCATGACAAGATGCATGCACAGTATAAAACTGGTACAGATATCTCAATGCATTCTTCAGATAATGCAATTATGTTGTTGAATGGACAGACAGACAGATGACAAAATGATTACAATACCCCTTGGCCAAGGGGTAATAAAACGAAGATAGCTTAGTGTTGGTTTTCCCTCCTGTGTTTACAGTTACCTAGAACAAAATGTCTACAAAACCTGGGACCTGTAATATGATTTTAAAAAGTTGTTTATTATAAATCCTGCATTCTTTCATCTGAAATGTTTCCTAATGACTTAAGCTTTCTGCTTAATGCCTGAAAAAAAAAAAAAAAAATCTATACCTCAACTCAGACTAGTCCATTTATCAAAATAAAATTAAGAGTAAGTGTGCACTTGTGAAAGTAATTAAGACTAAACTGAAATGAAAACCAAACTGAGATTCCATTCATTTTCAATGTTTAAACCTTTCAAATATAAATTTAATGTAAAAATGTTTTCAGTTGAAAATGTTTAAGTGAACCATAGTGTGTTCACTGATCCTATTGTTCTGTCTCTTGCCTTCGATGGCGAGTCTACGGCGAGGCCAGTTCTTCACTTCCCTGGAGAGGAACTCCTTCAGGCGGATGCTGATGATGTATTCTTCCAGAGCAAACTCCAGAGTGTAGAACCTCAGGAGCTCCAACCAAAGCTGGCCCAGTGACACCTCTTTGCCTAAGTCTAAGGTGAGCCGGGTCTGGACAGAGGAAAAAAAAGAAAACTACATGAAACCTCTGGAATACAATGTTCTAAATCCAACTGTTGAATGTTGTACATTTGAAGGAGAACATTGTACTGTGTTTCTCACCAGTCCTTCTGAGTACTGAGCATCCTCAGCTTTGTTCTGGTCAGTCTTCGTTCGATTCTCAGCTCTGCCGTCGGATCGGTTCTCCCCTCGGTCTGCTGAACTCAGAGGTCGGTGTTCCCATCGGACAAACATGTCCAACGTAATTCCAGTCAGATGGTACTCATCAACTCGCTTCACATCAAAGCCTTCAATCTGAGAGAGGAGGTTGAAGACAGTGGAACAGGAGTTTTTTACAACTCACCATGGTGCAGGCTGGCTTTTGTCTGGTGCTACAGATGCTCTTTGTAAAAGAATCTAATTGGTGGGGTTTTCATTTGGGTTGTCCTGCACAAACATTCAATTTTACTAAAACTTTACTTTCTTGGCTCAGGTGTTAAGATGTAGTTTTTGTTCAGATCTCCATGTTTACTGCTGAAGGATGCCTCAGTTTCCTGTGCAGAACGTCAGATACCAGGACAAGCAAAGTCGGGATGGACTTCTTTGGCGTGAACCCTTGGCCTTTGTCCTCCAGAAACAAGACTGTTCATTCCCCTTAATAGCACTTTAGACAGTGTTCACCTAAAAGTGGATATCTGTTATGATGTCATTTTCAATCTCTGATATCTAGTGTGTTTCTATGCTGCTTTGGAGATATTCTGGACCAGTCCCTTCAAACATCATCCCTAGGGTCAGGTTTAGGAACACAGTTAGGTTTAGAACAGGATAAGGGTTGGGTTTAGGGGTTAGGATTACGAACAGGATTAGGGATTGGACTAGGACTAGGGGTGGAACGGTACACGTCTCATCCAATGGTACGGCCCTTACAGTTCAGTACGAGCATGTACTGCGGTATGAGATTTTGGGACAACTCACGTTTATATTAGAGCTTTGCAAGACGACTGACTTACAGATTTCCACTGTCATTGATTAGAACCGGACGCAGCAGAGCCCAGCTTGAGCCAGACCTTCTTCTCAAAAAAATTCTACTCTTCCTCATGGTATTCGGCTAGTATGGTAATTAAATGTGGCGCCCTCTGGTGGATTAATTGAGAAATGCTTATTCCAAAATACATGACACATGGAAGTATGAAGGCAGTGACACATAACATTAGAAATGGACAAACCTATTTACGTATGTAAAGCAAATATAAATAAGCCTTAAGGCTCTCTGTCAGCTCCCATTTACATTTCAGCACACAGCCGTGCTCCAGCTGGCCTCTGCGTCTGAACTGTACAGGGAACCGTCACTCAAGAACTGCAATATGTACCGAACCATGGAGAACCTGTACCATTGCATCCCTAGTTTGGACACTGTTGGGGACTTTTAACTTTTACCAACCAAGAGGAACTCTAAAATCTCTAAGGATCGCCCTGTTGCAGTTTAATGTGTAGAGGTATGAGAAGAGACAGGGAAGGACAGAAATAGACCTGTCCATCTGTGGGATGGACAACAACTGTTTTACTGCACAACATCAAATATGTGCTTAGTGAATATATCCATCCATCCACCACTTATCCAGGGCCGGGTTGCGGAGGCAACAGTCTAAGCAGGGACGCCCAGACTTCCCTCTCTCCAGACTCCTCCTCCAGCTCTTCTGGGGGGATCCTGAGGCATTCCCACGCTAGCTGAGAGACACAGTCTCTCCAGTGTGTCCTAGCCCCCATCCCCCCCACTAGGTCTCCTCCTGGCGGGACATGCCCAGAACACAAAGTTTGTATAAGCTTAGTGGTGCGACACACAGATTAGGAAGAAATATAATGGCCCTCATTTTGTCATGTATTGAAATCCCAAGTAACGGAAGAGAATGTATTCATAGTGATGTGGACTCGTCTAGATGCTGCCTGTAAAACCCATTGTAATTTTAAAAAGTAATAACTCCAAAAGTATTGGTCATATCAATATGCAATTTTCACCTCTGGGATCCTTGACCCAAAATATGTAAGTATGCCAAACTGCAGGAATCAGCTCTTTCTGGATTTTGTGTGAATACCAAAAAACACATACACACACAAACAGAGGTCACTTGGCTTTAACAATATAGATTATTATTATTAATAATAATATAGCCTCATTTATTCACATTAGAATCATTGGGTGACAATCAAATGACAGACATTTATGCTTAAAAAGCAGTTTTACATTTCATTTTAGATATGTTGGGGTATGCCATCTAAGGCACTTCTCGATTTGATTATGATTCAGGGTGCTACGATTCAATGAATCAACGATTATCAAGATAATAATGATTATCACGATTATAACGATTTTTGATGCATCTTTTTTCCCCATTCAGGATTTTTTTCTCCCTCTGTGGCTACTTCATACTTTTAAACGAGGTATATTTGACAGTATCTATAAATTTAAGTAATCCAACAAATTTGCCTCCATTATCTTTTATTTGTGTCAAACCACTGAATGATCCAACATATTTGCCACCAGGGAACCAAAAGGAAAAGGGTAGCAGTGGCAGAACAGCAAAAGCTGCTCTAATTCACATAGAAAGATTTCCAGTTACCTGCAAAATATTTGCTATATCAATATTAATACTTTTAAAAATATATAATTCTCTACTAAAAGTACAAAAAAGACTTTGGTGGAATGTGTGGTGTTTGTGAATGATAACACTTAACAGTTGTGATTGTGAATGATGCTCTGAGTGATGAATACTGGGAAAGTCTCATACAGACCAATGAGCTCTAATATGTATTTCTAAAGACACTTTGTTTTCCTAAAAAAATGTGGACTTCATTCTGTTGTGTATTACATGTTCTAAAGATGCACAAGAGTCGAATTGAGCTAACATGACAATTCACTTTAATGAACATTCTTCACCTTATGTTCTTGAACCTCCCCCTCTTCATAAGACTTATTTCAATCAAAAGTGGTTTTCACAGATTTCTGTACTAGTCTACAATAATAATAATAATAATAATAATGATAAATAATCCAATTGCCTATTTAGTTTTTCTGGCTCCTCAAAAGCTCCCCAGGAACTCACTCAAACTCTTAGACCAGGGGTCACCAATCCTCAAGGGCCAGTATCCTGCATGTTTTAGATGTTTCCCTCTTCCAACACACCTGATTCAAACGATCAGCCTATCATCAAGCTCTGCAGAAACTCTGCAGAAGCCTGATAACGACCGTCAGGTGGACTGGAAGATACACAAATATATATATATAGATATATATATATATCTATATATATAGATAGATAGATAGATAGATATGAACATTTTGATGAAGAACAAAGAACATTTAAGTATTGTATTATTTGCAAGTTCCGTAAATGTGTGAATTTGTAAGGTAAGGTAAAGTATGTAGAAATGGAGAAAATACCCTTAGACCTGTGAGATTAAAGACAGTGAAACTTGTGTCTGTAATGTTTTGACCTGATGACAATGCAATCCAATAACAAAAAGCTACAAATATTCTACTATTCCGAGATTTGACATTATCTAAATAAAGCTGTTGGTCCAAGAGACAGAGCATATGGATGTGAGGAACAGTGTCAAACAGATTGAATTTAGCCAGTATGGATAGAAAGGTGGGTGGAGTCTCACCCATTGGCCCAGGTAGACCGGCAGGATGGGCTCCGCCCTCTGTTGCAGGAAGAAAATGACCATGAGTGCAAAGGAGTACGATGGGATTCCACCTTCAGCCTGGCAGTCGATGTGACACAGCTGAAAGAAGATCAGACCAAAGTCACTCGCCTGTCCAGGTACAGATGCCTTCATCCATCAGCTTCACCCACATTCAACAGCTACAACACATCAGCGCCACCCACATTCAACAGCTGCAACACATTAGCCTCACCCACATTCAACACCTACAACACATCAGCCCCACACACATTCAATATCTACAACACATCAGCCCCACCCACATTCAACACCTACAACAGATCAGCCTCACCCACCCCACATTCAACACATCAGCCTCACCCACATTCAACACCTACAACACATCAGCACCACCCACATTCAACAGCTGCAACACATTAGCCTCACCCACATTCAACACCTACAACACATCAGCCCCACACACATTCAATATCTACAACACATCAGCCCCACCCACATTCAACACCTACAACAGATCAGC
>JAPQRP010000020.1:7957729-7973077 GCA_037367295.1 Apogon hyalosoma
AGCTCCTCAATCCCACCAACATGCATTCCGAGGAGGAAACAGAGCCAAGAGGCCAGGAGGCAGATGGACCAATCTCCAAGGCAGACGTCGCCGAGGTAGTGAAGCTACTCTGTGGCGGCGAAGCCCTGGGGGTTGATGAAATCCACCTCGGGTATCTCAAGGCTCTGGATGTTGCGTGGACATCGGAGGAGGTACCTTTGGAGTGGGAGACCGGGGTGGTGGTCCCCATCTTTAACAAGGGGGACCAGAGGGTGTGCTCCAACTACAGGGGGATCACACTCCTCAGCCTCCCCGGTAAGGTCTACGCTAGGGTACTGGAAAGGAGGGTACGGTCAATAGTTGAACCTCAGATCAAAGAGGTGCAATGTGATTTTCGTCCCGGACGTGGAACCGTGGACCAGCTCTATACCCTTGCTGGGGTGCTGGAGGGGGGTGCTGGGAGTTTGCATGGGAGGAGCTGGTGGAAGTGGCTGGGGAGAGGGAAGTCTGGGCTTCACTGCTGAGGCTGCTGCCCCCGCGACCTGGACCCGGATAAGCGGATGAAGACGAGTACGACTATAATTATTATTATTATTAAAGGTGGAGGTGTGGTCATTTACACCAGAGAACACCTCAAGTGCTCAATTGCCTTAAATAAATTCCAAAGCAATTAAATTTGCTCATTATTAACACTGAGTTTTCTAATCATTTGTGCTTGTCAGTGTCTGGCTGCTATCATCCTCCATCAGCTCCAGGGTTAGGGTTACCTTCATGGCCCTGAGTAATGCACTGGCCCCTTTTACTAGGGCTGAATTTGTACTGCTTGGCTATCTTAATTGGAACATGATTAAACTACTTGACAAAGTTATACAGCAATTTGATGCACTAAATCTACATCAGATTATGTGTTCTCCCACTAGGAATGACACCAAAACCCCAGAGAAGGCACCTCTGATGTCAGCCTCACAAACTCCCCTCATAGGTACCTCTCTGGGGTGTTCTGTGCTGGTATCAGTGATAACTGTTTTTTGCCTGTGTCCTTAAAGGTTTCTCTGTCAAGCATCTGGCTCAAATTAGCCGTAAAAAGTCTTTAAAGCCGTTTTCAGACTGGGTATCCGAGTCTGTATTTGGGTACACTGAACCCCAAAATCCATTTAATTTTATCAGTGTGATTGCAAACATTCCATGCATGAGTACCTAACCCATGAGTACCGTAACCCTAACCCCTAACCCTAACCCTAATGTTCCTCTAACTCTGGGCCCACTCCACTTCTGTATGAGCCCCCTGGAAATGCTGAGCCCCATGACTTTGTCGTGTTTACCCCCCCTTAACAGCACCCCTGCCTGTGGCTACCTGATCTGCGCACCTACCTGATTTGCTTCACATTGCACAGTATCATCATGGCCACAAAACTATGACAACTCCATTCGGAGAAAACCAATTTGCAGACCTTACCCGATTTGCGTCCTTTTAAAAAAACATATAAACTTTATTAAAACCTAAACCTGCAGAAATCCTAACTATTATAGGCTGATTTCTATTCTGCCATGTCTGTCTAAGGATTTTGAAAGACTTGTAAAAGGTCAACTTTCTGATTATTTGGAATCCTCAATGACATCACTGCTGCGTTGGACTCAAAGTTGCTTTGTGCTGTAATTTTTTTAAATTGATTTAGCCAAACCTTTTGGCACCGTCAATCACTCTTATGTTATTGACAGACTTTGCAGTTTTGATTTCTCTGGTAAACTTTCTCTTGGTACACAGACAGAACAGAAATGGTACAGTCCATGAAATCAGGCCCTCCCTGTTACTAAAGGCGTCAGCTAGACAAACACAGGTTCAAATGACCATCCTTCGCATGTTTGATTATGGTGATGTTATTTACAGATGGACATTCAAGGGCTCCATGTCCTCTGCCAGTTCTCTACTGGTCCTCTACAGCTCTGCCATCCAGTTTGGAACAAATGTATCATCAGAACAAATCACTGCACTCAATATTCTACTGAGAACTGAACTGGACTGAACATTACATTACTCAACAATTACTTTGTCCCTGGTCTGCCCCCCCCCACACACACACACACACACACACCACACCACACACACACACACCACCACCACCACCACCACCACCTGTCTGTTGTCTGTGTCAGAACAAGACATATCCATGTGCTAGGGTGGTCCAGTCCAAGTCCAGACCTAAACCCTACTGGGAATATGTAAGAAAACTTGAAAACTGCTGCTCATAGATGCTCTCCATCCAGTCTGACTCAAGCAGAGCTATTTTGCAAAGAACAGGCAAAAATGTAAGTCTCTAGATGTGCAAAGTTGGAGACAGACTCCAAAATACTTGTAGCTGTAAAGGTGGTTTGATGAAGTATTGACTCAGGGGGTGAATGCATTTGTACACTGCATTTAATTTGTAAAAACAGTAATACTTCCCAATTATGCCCTACTTCATGTTAGTCAATCACATGCAATTTCAATAAAATATATTTGTTTGTGGTTGTAATGTAACAAAATGTTAGCAAATGTTTTAAAGACACCTCAGAAAATGTTATTACATATATACTACAGCTGTCAACCCTTTAAACACTAAATAGTCACAGTTTGCCATAATTAATCCAAATGAGCTTTGAAGGTGAAACAATCAGTCCATTTTCAATTGATGCAGTTTTGTCTAAATGGTAGTGATGTAGTTCTTGAGACCAGTGTTGGTCTCAAAATTGGTCTCAAGACCAATTTTTTTTATGGTCTCAGTCTTGTCATAGACTCAACTCATGGTCTTGGTCTTGTCTTGGTCTCTAACATAGCGGTCTTGATGGGATTTGTACAAAAAGCTCATCATCACAGAATAGTATCAATATTTATTACACGTCCTCTTCAAATGCAACCAGTCAGATGCATCTATTTTAAAAACATGTTACATTGTATAAGACTTAATATGAACATGTTCCTGGTACATCCCATCTCTTTCCCTTGACAAATTCTGATAAACTGGTCATAGGAGAGGATAGCTGAGAATATTATTTTCCCATCAGGCCTGGAGGGAGTGTTACATTCATGAAAGATAAGCCTTATGTGTAACTATGACAAATCTGGGTGATTTCAAATGAAAGACATAATGACAATAGAATAGAAAATATAACATGAATTTGATTTAACTAGTCATGACACTTTACAGTAACACCTTTTGCTTTACAACTGCTATGAGTAATCATGTCATGTCGATTCTAACTCTAGTCTGTTTTCGGTCTCGGTCTTGGTCTCGACAAGGCTTTGGCTTTGTCTTGACTTAGTATGTCATGGTCTTGGTCTTGTCTTGGTCTAAATACCATCCAGTCTCAGCACTGTCTTGGTCTTGGTCTAGCCAGTCTTGACTAAAATACTACTAAATGGTTAAAAACAGCGTCAGCATGTTTACCTCTCCATTCAGGAAGCAGTAGAGGACGGCAACAACAAAGCCCTGAGGAAACACGATGACAACAGTCGATCATTTTGGTTG
This sequence comes from Apogon hyalosoma, assembly GCA_037367295.1. NCBI lineage: Eukaryota > Metazoa > Chordata > Actinopteri > Kurtiformes > Apogonidae > Apogon > Apogon hyalosoma. The sequence continues at coordinate 7,961,215 of JAPQRP010000020.1, forward strand.
TGTTTGTCCTGATTATAACACCAGCCCAGAGTTTAGAGACAAACACCACAGCAGTGCAGATATCAACACTAGGTGTAAATGCAGCAACAGCAAATCATGGCTTTAAACAGCTGCAGTCTGATAATAACAAGCTTCTTCTCAGAATAGTCCGATTTAGTCACCTGGAAGGATCCAAGGCCGAGCTCAAACACAAGACGCTCCTTCTTATTGACATTTTCAGGAGAAAAGGTGAACACAGTGTAATGAATCCCAAAAAGAGGAATGAGGAGCAGAGTGGATCGAGCCAACCTCCTGCAAAACAACACATTGGCTTCATCAGCAACATATCTTCATCTAAACATGACTGTAAATAATAAAATAGATGTTAAAACATGAAAACAATACAAACATAAAGGTCTCACATTTGACAGAATGCAATCTGATGAATGAAGGGTTTTTTGTTTTATTAAAACCCCTTACCATTCTGGGGTGATTTTGCTTAAAACGCCTGAAAAATACTCCTCCAAATTAAAATTACAGCTGTTCTTTAACCGTTTGGAGTACAGATAAAAGAATGGGCTCTCTGTAAAGGTAACACCCTGTAGTTTGTACCAAAGCAGTCATGTTTGCTGTTTAGTTAACAGGTAAAAAACTGTATGCTGTATACCTTTAATTTTTTTGTAAAACAAGGGTGTATAAAGCTGCATTTGGTAGGTATGGACTGAAACACATCATTTGCCAACAGACCAATGTCTTGGCACTTTGCAGTTCAAAGTTGAGAACTATATTTGTAAAAATGTCAGTTTTTGAGCATTATTTCTATGGTTATGTTTATGCATTTTACAGAGGGGAAATTTGGGAATTAACAATTTTTCCAGAATGCTTTAAATACATATTTTAGCAAAAACTGATGAAAATAAATATTTCCCATCCAAAATTACCATTGTCATATGTCCTCGTGTTAAGCAGCTCATTGGCTATCCGCTGTCACCCCAGATTATAAATGCGACCTAATTTGTTGGAACAGTAGCGGAGTGAGCAGGGCATGACCATTTTTATATCTGTCTCTGACACTTGGTTGGCTGTCCCTCCTATGAGTCACCCCTGGGATGCTTTAGATTGGTCAAGTTAGGTGTCAATCAAAAGCTAATAAGTTTCTCTATCAATCTGTACCGGTGTACCGGCAAAAAAGGAAATTATGGGTGGTATCTTCGTGGAAAATGGAAAAAAATCACCAACATAGATCTCAGGTTGGACGAATATTCCTGCAGTTTCTGTGCCTTTATGGATCTTACATGTGTTTTGGACCTAAATACTTTACTAGATTATGTTTGCTGGAGTGTTAGGAGGAAACCGACACCACATTTGTCTGAAGAAGAACCGTTTTGGTTCTTATTTGGTTCGGAATGGGAAACTTTAGCTGGACATTTAAGTTTCGGACATTTGTTTTTACTTCACGCTGCTCTTTAGCTCTGCGGCTAACGTTAGCAGCTCGGTGCCAGCGGCTGCCAAACCTCAGACCGCTGGTCTCTGCACACACAACCGGCGTTGTCATTGTGACCCATACGTCTGGGAAGCCAGGGTAGAATGCACAGACAGAAACGCGAGGCTCGGTTTGCAGCAGCTATCACCGTGCTGCTAACGTTAGTCGCACATCTTATGAGCTAATTGGCGTCCTGAGGCTTGGTATGCAGCCACTAGCACCATGCCGCTAATGTTAGTTAGTTCATAAACGAATGGCGATGGTGTACTACTGCTGTTTGTGCGTTTTTGTAATGAGAACTTTACTTGAAATTGCTCTCGGGCTGTTGCACTGATGTTACAGGGTCTGAGTCCATAGTGATGTTGTGTTTTTTTGTACTGTGTGATGAGTGTTATGAGTCCATGGCACATCTATCTGACTGATCTGTCTTAGCTCCACAACAGAAGAGCTAACAGGCTAACAAACAACAACTCCCACCTGTCATTGTGTCCTGGCCCCGTTAGCGATTTGCACGCTATCATCCCGGGGCTAACGTTTACTGTACAAGACAAGTATCATACAACACCAGCTAAGATCGAACATCGAGGCTAATTATTCTGCCAGTCGCTATTCAGATGAAACCAATTAGACATGAGTCATAAAATGAACAACATGCATCTGACAAAACCTAGATTCAACTGACAAAATTCTGTCTAGTAAAAAAAAACACACTCCTGAGGCAGACAAAGGGCCATCTAGTAAATAAAACAAACATACACCTACGGGACACAAACAGCCGGGATTACTAGTGAGTTTGCTAACATCTGCGCTAGCTAACAAGCATCCAGGCATAGCTCATAAAATAAGTTCATAAACGAATAAACACTGTTACAACCAGTAGTACCATCAAGAGCCCAAATCCACTGAAACATATAGATTATAGAGAATTTATCTGTGCCATCTCTGACATTGCAAACACCTGTGAAATGAAGGCATGGATGGCTTGTGTTTACAATTAGCCAGCGGTACCTAGCTGAAGGTGTGTTTGTGCAGTAGTGCCACAAACCGTGACGTTTCTCGCGAGACACGAGATCTTGGTTCTTGGGACGGTACTGAGAAGTTGCAAGTGGCAGATTCGGCCCTAGAGGCGCTAGTGGGTGGACGGAGGGCTTCCATTCAACCCATAACAAGCCATTTAACCGTCACAAGTACTCTGAAACTGTTTAATTAAGGTAAAAATCCTGCAAAGTTCTCCTTTAAAATACTGATTTGATGAAACAGTAATAATGAGAAAACTACGAGTTATGTTTCAGGGTTTCTGCGGGTCATTAAAAAGCATTAAAAATCATTAAGTAGATTTTGTGAAAAGGAAGGCCTTAAATGGCATTAAAAAGCACTAGAGTCGACGTCCAGAGGCATTAAAAAATTAAATACACTTGATGGAAAAAAGCATTGTTATTCACGATTTATTTTGATTACATTTAATATTTGATCAGAAGTAGTGTGATGATTGACAGGCCAAACCCTTTAATTAACAGTTGTTTATAGCCAAAACACAAAGTCCCAACACTGGATGTTTGGAATGTAATGTGCTGTGAGCATGTTCATGCTGTGGTGAAAGAGTGGAGGGAATATTAGCAAATGTTGGGAAAATGTAAGTTTCAGCAGAAGTAATTGGAGGAGGAACTATTGAAAACCTGGTTAAAGCCTGTGAATGGTAAACCGACATAAAACTATATTCAAACTGTATCTGCAGTTGGACATGGGCATTAAATGTGTTTAAAGTGGCATTAAAAAGGGTATTAAAAAACATTCAATTAGATTTGTCGATACCTGCACAAACCCTGATATTATCTGATCATAAATAATGACAATGATATGTTAAAAGTTCATGTAGTGCTCAGGAACAAGAACCACAACCTCAAATAAGTGGAGTTACTTTTTATTTAGAACAATTTCTAAGTTGATGATGATAATGATGAGTTCAAGCCTCATCAAGAGTCTTCTGTGTCTTAGATGTTATGTTGATGCGACGCCTGGCCTTCATTAGATGGTCTGGAATTCCTCTAGTTCAGGGGTCACCAACCCTGGCCCTTGAAATCTACTATCCTACATGTTTTAGATGTATCCCTCCTCCAACACACCTGACTCAAATGATCGGCCTTTCATCCAGCTCTGCAGAAGCCTGATAACGACCCCATCAGGGGGACTGGGAAACATCTAAAATATGCAGGATAGTAGATCTGGAGGACCAGGGTTGGGGACCCCTGCTCTAGTTGAAGCTGGAAGGATCTGGTGGAAGTGGGATATAAACCAGACTCTGGTGGTTTCTACCCAGAGGGGGCGCTGCTGTAATTTTCTGTAATGCAGGTTTTGAGATAATGGGGACCTGAATGTAAATTTAATTTAAAATAAAATACGTAGATTGGACAGGAACGCCAAGAAAGACAGTAGGAACATTTACTGAAGTGTCTTCACTAAATGGATGGACATGAGTTCAAAATGCTTCAGGCATTTATGGGCATTTAACAGGAACAGCAGTGTTTGAGGTAATGCCTCAGTCAGAAATGCCGTTATGAATGGTTATGAACACCGTGCAAATGATTTATGGACCATTTTATATGACCTTCTCAATGCGGCCTTATAAGAATGTTGTGTTTGTAGACTGTTCTTAAGTTCGTAACCAGGTGGATGATCTTATGCAAGATTTTCAAAGAGCGTGCCAGGAAATCCCCTTTCGTAGGGTGCCCTAACGAATGCTTTATGAACAACCTAAGAACAATGCATGATGTTCGTGGATCAGGAGGCCATTCCAGAACCCACATGTTCCTGGGGTGGCCGCAAGTAGATCACAAGAACACATTTTGTTGTTATTAGGGGTCCCTAATAACAACGAACGTACATACAGAGATTCACACGACTTTCTTAAGGTGGATGTAAGATGTTAGGTCAGTCCACAGGGTGACGGGGATCAGGGTGATGGAGAGAATGTGTGTGATGGACAGTTAAGGTTAGGCATTTGGTGACAGACAGTGAGGGTTAAGCACTCAGTGACACACAGTTAGGGTTAGGCGCTCAGTGATGGACAGTTAGGGTTTTTAACTTTCAGTTCCCTCTATTATTCCTGTGTATCTTTGTTTTATTCTTATACCTTCTACTTCAAATTTCTTCATTTGATGTCTTGTTATGACTCCTAATTTTAAACAGTGCAGGTCAGTTTTCCAGGAATGTGTGATTCAGCACCATGGACATCCTACAATCAAACACATAAATGCACAATCACATTCTAAAAGGCTTAATGAAAAATAGATCAACGTAGTTTAATGTCTGAAAAGAGCATCAACCATCACCAAATTATACATGGTCATCTCAAATGCTGGGATAGGCTCCGCCTCCATGACAGTCTGGAGGATAATGCAGTTCAGAAAATGAATAAATGAATAAATGAAAAAAAAAACCCAAAACATTACTCTAAGATTAAACTATGTTAAGTTTTTTATTTGCAGAGGTGAAAGTGGACATGACTACAGATATCCACACCAACTTTGGTGATGATTGATCACTGTTCTGGGATATTAAGCTACGTTAAGGTTTTTTTTTAATGTTAAGCAGTTTAGAATGTCCCTCTTCTTCCGTTGCTGTCAGACTGAAACATTGGCCACAACCACTTGGTCTTCCTTTTCTTCATCTTGCAGCTATAGCTGTAGAAGTTTCAGTCTTGTGGGCATTATTGCCATCTTGAATTCGATGATCACAACATGGGACTTTTAGTCCACGGCCACTGTTTATATACTGATCTAAATATTCTGAAACAGCATAAGATCTTCCTACCAGTGACTTGAGAGCGCTGTGAGTTGCTCTAAGGGTGCCGTACAGCCACCTTACAAGAAAATTATTCATGAAGTGGCCGTACATCTGATGTAGGAAGGTTCCAAGGCACCCTTATGAAGACCGTGACAACTGTACGGTCTTCGTACAACACAAAAGCACGTAATTTTCTCACAGAGGCCTCAAGTTGCTCTTGTTTTTTAAATGGCAGCCGTACTGACTTCATAATACGGCTGTAAGAAACAACTGCTCCTTTCACAAATGTCTACAAACTCCAGATCTTGTATGAACCAGGAGATTTGTACAAACCCATCGTTTGTAAGAAGCTTTGTAACTGAGACTTAAGGTTTGCACTCCTCCAAAAAACACAAACACAAAACACACACAAAAAACAACAACACAGCAAAGCATATGAAGCATGAAGTGCAATCATCACTACACACTTTAAGATGTGTTTAAGGAACACAAATAGAACCAAACAGAACCACCATCGACCGTTACTCACAAGTAAATACTGGACTCATTCCCTCCAATGTTAGGAGACTGTAATTTCTGGACGAGGATGACAATGATGCCGATGAAGAGGACAAAGTTGACCTGAAAAATAGCAAAGGCTAATGTTGGTTCAGATGTTCCATTTGTTAAAGCCCATTAGTAAAAACAAATGAAAGATCATTTAAGGTCCAGCATCAACTGACTGACCATGATGGAGGCAAGAACCGGTCCTTTTATCACCCACCAGATAGCAGTCTTATCATTCATGTCCCAGCACCTGGACCAGAAGCATACAGAACCATCAAAAGAACTATCAATAGAACCATTATAACATAAAAAACCATTAGTAACACAGAACCATCAACAGAACTATCATAACATATAAAACCATCCGTAACACAGATTCATCAACAGAACCATCAATAACATACTGAACGATCTGTAACATAGAACTATCAACACAACTATCAACAGAGCCATCAGTAACATACAAAACCATCAACAGAATCAGTCTTATCATTCATGTCCCAGTGCCTGGACCAGAAGTGTACAGAACCATCAGTAACATACTGAACCGTCAACAGAACCATCAGTAACAAACAAGACCATCAACAGAACCATCGGCCACAAACAGAACCATTAACAGAACCAGTTTTATCATTCATATCCCAGCACCAGGATGAGAAGCATACAGAACCATCAGTAACAAATAGAACCAGGAGGACAGATACTACACAGTCCAGGTGAGACTAAATTATGTGACGGGTCACAACTTACCCAGTGTCATCAAAGTGTAGCCTTAGCACTGCCCACACTGTCACACACATTGTTGGAGTCCCTAATTTGGATGACACATAAAATGTATTTATATGTATGTTTACACACACACCTGCTCACTGAGCTGTAGTTCAACCAAACATTTTCAGGTGCTTTAGGGATGTTAAACCATACTCAGAGCCTTGGTGTTTATGAGCTGAGTTTACAACATGTTCAGGAAAAATCCACAATCATTCCTCATCTTCTTCATAATAAAAACAAACTGTTGTGCTCAGTAGCAGCAGCTTTTCAGTAGCTGTTAGGTGCTGTTAGCTGCTGTTGGATGGAGGATATTTCAGTTCAACTTCAACAAAATAAACAATCAGTTTCATAGACATTATTATACTAGTGTAAGTGACTAAATACTCACAGACACTTGAAACACGCTACATTTCATTGTTTATATGACATCTCACCCCAGCCGACGACGATGTACCAGTAGAAGTATCTCCTCTCAGGAAAGGTTTCCACCAGCAGTGTGAAGAGGTACAAGCCCTCGATGAACAGCCAGAAGTAGTTGGACAGGACGCAGTAGTGGAAGAAGACCATGACAGCCCTGCAGGCCAGCTGAGGACACACAACGGATGCATAACGGACGCATAATGAGATGCACAACGGATTGTGTGTATTTACCAGTGTTTGCTGTATTTCAGTATTTGTGTTACTTACAGTGTGTATGAAGCAGTATTCGCTGTATTCCTTTGTGTACAAAACGCTGTCTTTGATGAAAACAGAAATTGCTCGTAAAATGAATGACACAAACAGGTTTGTGTGGATGAAGTTCCGGGTGCAGTGCAACTTCCTGTTGAAAAACACATGAACACAATGAGTGGAAGGTTACAGTGTTAGTGTCATTGGGTTAAGGTTAGGGTTAGTGGAAGGTTACAGCGTTAGTGTCATTGGGTTAAGGTTCGGGATTGTGGAAGGTTACAGCGTTAGTGTCAGTGGGTTAAGGTCAGGGTTAGTGGAAGGTTACAGTGTTAGTGTCATAGGATTAAGGTTAGTGTTTGTGGAAGGTTATAGTGTTAGTGTCACTGGGTTAAGGTTAGGGTTTGTGGAAGGTCACAGTGTTAGTGTCATTGGGTTAGGGTCTGTGGAAGGGTGTAGTGTTAGTGTCATAGGGTTAGGGTTAGTGGAAGGTTATAGTGTTAGTGTCACTGGGTTAAGGTTAGGGTTTGTGGAAGGTTATAGTGTTAGTGTCATTGGGTTAAGGTTAGGGTTAGTGGAAGGTCACAGTGTTAGTGTCATTGGCAGGAGTTCCATGTTAGTAATTGTGTGTCTTCTGTGTGTGTGTGTGTGTGTGTGTGTGTGTGTGTGTGTGTGTGTGTGTGTGTGTGTGTGTGTGTGTGTGTGTGTGTGTGATTCAGTTGTTGTATCGCTCTGTCGTGGTAAAGAAGGAGCTAAGCCGAAAAGCGAAGCTTTGCATTTATCGGTCAATGTCCATTCCTACTCTCACCCATGGTCATGAGCTTTGGGTCATTACCAAAAGGACAAGATCCTGGATAAAAGCGGTCGAAATGAGTCCCCTCCATAGGGTGGCTGGGTGCACCCTTAGAGATAGGGGCAGGAGCTCAGTCACCAGGGAGGAGCTCGGAGTAGAGCCTCTGCTCCTCCACATCCAGAGGGGCCAGCTGAGGTGGCTCGGGCATCTGTTTCAGATGCTTCCCTGGGGAGGTGTTCTGGCCATGTCCCGCCCGGAGGAGGCCTCAGGGAAGACCCAGGACACACTGGAGAGACTATGTCTCTGGGCTGGACTGGGAATACCTCAGGGTCCCCCTGGAAGAGCTGGAGGAGGAGTCTGGGGAGAGGGAAGTCTGGGCATCCCTGTTTAGACTGTTGTCCCTGCAACCCAGCCCCAGATAAGAGGAAGAAAATGGATGGATGGATGGATGGGTAAGCATGTTTGATTAATTAATGGTTTCTAGTGTATGTGAGGGTTGTTTTATTGTAATTTGTTAAACTTGTTGGATTTTGTTTTTGGTGATTGTTAAGACGACTGCTGTAGTTGGTGCAGATTTCAGTGGATGTTCAGCTGAAGACATGTCATCATGGGCAGGTGTATGTGTGACGTATATCCACAATGACTGAATAGGTGGTTGGAGCCATGTGACATGTTGATAACCACATATGCTGTTTAATGTGCACACACATACACTCATGATCAAAATTTAAAGACCAGTTGAGAAATTGCACAAATGTACATTTTTCACTGTTGGATCTTCAGAAGGTTCTAAGTAGAGTTTCAAAATGTAAAGCAAACTATGGCTGTTTGAGCTGGGGTGCTCCACATTTGTGCAACCCAGCAGGATACTCCGCCTTACTTAGTTGTCTTACCCAGTGTTAAAGTTGTTTATCTGTAGTTAAATAGGATGTGTGAGTGAACCTGTGAGTGCTTCAGAATGCAGATTTCAGGGACTATGGTTAAATTTATTGCACTGTTCTGTATGTCAGTGCTACTCTTTAACTCTTCCTCATGTCATGCTGTGAAGGGACACGGTGTGTCAGGAAGTCTTCCTCAGCCAGGAGCGCATCCTATCTTTATGGATGTCTTTGCTGGCGATGTGCCTGCAAACATTCTGACAGAACTTCGTAAGCTGGCTAAGAAGGTTCGGAAATGGGGGAAAAGAGGTGGAATTCACTGTAGACTAAAGAATCTCTGGCTGGACAACCAACGTAAGCTACCGCCTCTTCCCTCTGTCCTGCTGTCAAATGTGCAGTCTACCCAGCACAAAACAGATGAACTAGAGGCCAGTGCCAGGTTTCAACGAGAAATAAAAGACACTTGTCTCCTTGCATTTTACAGAGACATGGCTCAGTGAATCAGTCCCAGACTTGGACTTAGAGCTAAGTGGGTTTGGAAGCCCTATTCACTTGGACCAGTTTCCTGAGACTACCGGGAAGAGTCGTGGAGAAGGTGTATGCTTCTACGTAAACCAAAGGTACTGTAAAACCATAGTGGTCAGGGAGAGGATATGTACAACAGATGTTGGAGCTGCTGTCTGTCTCTCTCTGCCCCTTCTACCTGCCTTGCGAATTCCAACAACTGTTTTACACTTTAGTGAATATCCACTTGTGAGCCAATGCATCAGCTGCTGCCCGGCTAACATCACACAACATCTAAACTCCATATGCCCAGATTCACCCAAATTCATCCTTGGGGATTTTAATCATTGAAAATTTGATAAAACTCTGAGAACTTAAGAACAATATGTCACCTGTGCAACAACATAGAAGAACACTACATTGGATCTGTGTTATGGGTCAGTCAGCAGAGCATACAAGTCACTGCCTATACCTTCTTTTGGTATTTCTTACCATAATAGTGTTTTTCTCAAGCCTATGTACAAACCTTGCTTTCAATGCCTTGAACGTGAGGAAAGGATGGTAAAAAAGTGGTTAGAAAGCAGCATTTCCTCTCTTCAGACGTGCTTTGAGTGCACACAGTAGCAGTGCTTTTATGATGCTTGTGAGGATGATAAACTTACAGAGACGATATCCTCTTACATAACCTTTTGTATGGATCACATTACCTTTTGTGGGTCACAAAAGAATTAAAGTCAGTTCTCAACAAAAACAAATGGGTTTTCTATTTTGGGGATTCATGAGAGAGAAAGGCTGTGTCCAGGGAGGTAAAGGTGGAAGTAAGGAAGGCAAAACTGAAGTATATGAATAAAATTGAAAATCCGTTCAGTTTTTTATTATACGCTTTGATTGGAGTAGGGCAGGGGATGTCTTTCAGAGCCCAGTGTCCATCTCTGTCTTTCATTCTTCTCTGTACTCTCCCCAGAATATGCTGGGTGGATGGTGGAGCACACAGACACCTCACGTGTGTCCATCCACTTTACGAAAACAAGTGGGTCCTCTCTGATCCACCTGAGGGATCCCCTTTTGGATTTTTTTGTTAGGGCATTTGCCCTTCCTTTGGGACACCCTTTTCTGTTCTCTCTGTAGGTGCTACATGCTCCAAACCTTCAACTGGCCAGGTCCAAGAGTAGTTTGGGACTTGTATAGAAATTATCCATGTAAATATGGTACCCAGAGCCAAGAGAAGATGAATAGAACAGATTAGTGACAATGTCATAAGCCAGCCCATGCTTACTTATCGCTGCCTTTCCAGTGTGTATTTTGAAGAACACTGTGTAGCCACTGCATGACTCAGCCAACACAGAAATCTTTATGCCCCATTTAGTTGGCTTATCTTTCATATATTGTGTCATGCCTGTTTTTGCCTTTGTTGCCACCATTCTTTCGTCCGCTGAAACCTTGGCTTGATTCTGAACAACTTATGGCCTGGTGTTCCCTTTTTCCTGTCATTCACTATGTCCCCCTCTGGCTCACTCAGGTGGATGTTCCACAATATTTTGTATGGAACCTGTCTCTTGTCATCACCTTACTTGGGATGGACACAGACAACACATTGTTCTGTTTCCTGTAGTCCTGGAGACTGGGCAGCTGAACCAATGTAATGTAGAATAACACACCAAAAAACTTGTACAAGTACTCTGGTTCAATATCTGTCCACTTGTACTTTTTTCCCATTTCTTTTCTCCTGGCAGCATTATTAGTCTGAGTAAAGATCGTTTTTACTGTATCTGCTGCAAAGTACAATAAAAAAAGGTCCTTTGGACTAAGAGCGGAAAGTGTGTCTACTTGGACTCCTGGTGTTCTCCGTGGCTGAAACCTGCTTTGTACTGCAGCAGTGTCTTCATCCTCCTCTGTCCTCCATGGCTCAGAGTTTGGGCTTGGCACTGTGCTGTGCGACAGCAGAGATCTGGATCGGTCCATGCTGCTCTGCCCCCTCTTCTCTCCAGACCGCCGAGTAGCATCCCCTCTGTCTTTCAGCAGCTCCTCTTCCTCTCTCTCCTCATCCAAAATTACAGATAGATCCCCAACTTCATTGTCGGAGCACTCACTTTCAGACTCTGATTCCGCATCTCCTTCATCTCCATCCATCGAAAAGAAAAGCACCAATGTATGCTCCACAGTCAAGCAACACCACATTTTTCACACACACACAAAGCAAACACCAGTATAGTACTCAATCATACTGTACTTCACACTAGTTATACACTCAAAAATATGATAAATATGCTAAATATTCACAAATCTGTCACTTCACTAAAGTTTTCGGTCTCTTTTCTCTGCCGCTGTCACTCCCACAGCTTCTCCGGGTTGCACAGCAACCAAATGATGTGATACAGCATACACTGCATTCCAAATTATTATGCAAATTGTATTTAAGTGTCATAAAGATTAAATTTTGTGTTTTTCAGTTAAACTCAT
>JAPQRP010000020.1:7979936-7990902 GCA_037367295.1 Apogon hyalosoma
ACCACTTTTGTCTGTACCTATAATTTCTAGTGTCTAGTTTAGTTAGTCTGTTCTTTACTATTCACCCAGTGTCCCTTGTCCCCACTCCCCTCTGGGGGAGGGGCTACTTTTTCAGTTGTAGCCGCCTGGGGCACAATGACGACGGGATCTAAGGTGACTCATCTGTGCCCTGTCTTGTGACCCCGGACCTCCTCCCCCACCCTCACCTGTCTGGATGGACCTCCTCACCCTCACCTGCTTGATGGATCTCCTCACCCCCACCTGTCTCATCTGACTAGGTGGACCCCCTCATGTGCCCCCACCCTACTGCATCCTTACAGACTGGAACTGCAAATGGAAGTTCATCAGTCCTGGTGCCTATATTGCCTTTCCGTCTATGGGAGTGGATCTCTTCTTCACTGTGGTTCTCCCCAAGGTTTCTCTTTTCCCACTGGGTATTTGGAGTTTTTCCTTGCCAAGAAGAAGGGTCTAAGGACAGGGGATGCCCGGGACATTAATCTATTTCCCTCATCTGCTGTGTATTTGACTGTTGTTTGTTTATATCCAACTAACTCTGTAAAGCCCTATGAGACAACCTAGTTGTGATATAGGGCTCTACAAATAAAATGTAATTGAATTGAATGGACGAACTGGAATCAGATAAGATTTGTTGTTTGGGTGGAATTATTTCAGTGATGCAAACTTTTTAAATATTGGCAGATTGGAAACTTATACATTATTTGCATAAAATGTTTTTTACAGCAGAGCAAGACAAGACATTCTAAAGAATCACAATGTCAAGAAGCATTTATCAGTGTGAGCTGTGATAGTAGCGATACTGTAAATGTCGGGGTAAAACACCAAAATTAAGGAGAACATCAATTCATCTGAACAGAGGAGTTTACAGTAGTTAACTGTGTGTTTACTCAGTGTGAATATGATGAGGGTTACAGGGTGACCTAGGGTAGAGGTTGGGGTTAGGGTTTAGGGTGTCTGGTTACGGTTAGGGTTAGAGCTTGGGGTCAGGGTCAGGGTTTCTGGTTAGGGTTAGAGGTTGGGGTCAGGGTGTCTGGTTAGGGTTAGAGGTTGGGGTTAGGGTATCTGGTTAGGGTTAGAAGTTGGGGTTAGTGTAACCAGGGTTAAAAACTCTAATTTAGCCCTATAGGGGTTTTTCCCACAATCTCTCTGGTCCGTGAATGTAGCATGACCCGCACATGTGATTTCAACTGGCTTATCAAGGCACTATATAAGCTGTCCTGGGACGATCCAAGATGGCGGAGTTAGAGGCAGTGATATTGCAGGTACAACAGAAATAGTACTGTTTAGTCCTAGATTCGTGAACTCTTTTGCAACCAAAACATTAATCTGAGTGTAGCTCTATATAATACCTTTTTAAAACCTCTATGTTTTTTAAAAGGCTTTTAGATACTTTTAACAAGAAAAAGCATGAAAACTAGCATGTCTGACCATGAGTACAGCCTGACTGCTCTCCGTAAAGCATGTGACGACAGCGACACACAAAGATATTGAAGTAGATGAAAAGTCAACCAAAGAGAGCAGAATTCAATTCAGTTCAGTTCAATTTTATTTGTAGAGCCCTATGTCACAACAAGGTTGTCTCACAGGGCTTTACAGAGTTAGTTGGATATAAACAAACATCAGGCAAATAAACAGGAGATGAAGAAAATGGATTAATGTCCTGGGCATCCCTCGTCCTTAGACCCTCCTTCTCGGTAAGGAAAAACTCAGTGGGAAAAGAGAAACCTCTGGGAGAACCACAGTGAAGGGGAGATCCACTCCCATAGATGGAAAGACTATAGGCACCAGGACTGATGGACGTCCATTTGCGGATGTAGTTTCAGTCTGTAAGGATGCAGTAGGGCGGGGGCAGACTAAACATAAGTCATACACTTATTAAAAGTCCAGCTTCCAAGAAGATGAAGGGGAAAGATCACAGAAAGGAAGAGGGAGATATCAGCACGATCATACTGCAGGCAGTTCCGGGTCTAACTGAAAAAGCAGATAAGCAGACAGAAATGCTAAAGAGCCTCGATACACGCATTGAAGCTAATACAACGGCCACTAAAGAAAATAAATAAGAAATCGCTCAGTTGAAAACAAAAATTGATGAGCTCCACAAAGAAAACAGCAAGCTTAAAAATGCAATGGAGGAACAGGCTCGGTACAGGAGAAGATGGAATCTGAGACTGACTGGTCTTCCAGAGAAGGATGAGGAAAACACTAGGGAAATTGTCATTGGATTGGCTGCGAGACAGTTGACAGTGTCCACTGTTTGGGTAAGAGAAACGCCGCTGCCACCTCAAACAATATGCTGAGGGCAATTACAATTCAGTTCAGGATAAGAACCGCAAGGGATGAAGTGTGGAAAAAGATCAAAGGATGCGCCAGTGTGTAGAGAGAAACATATTCGATTCCAGGAGGATTTTTCTAAAGAAGGGAGGCTCAAGCCAAATTATGGCCACTGGTACAGGAAGCCAGGAAGAGGGGGAAATGTGCATTCCTTAAAGAAGGATATGCTTTGACAACTGTTGTGCGGACCCTGAGTGAGCAATTTTTTCAAGGTACATCTGGCTCCAAAATACATTAACCTATTTCAGTGCTTCTGTTAGCATTCAGGTATTTTTAGGGGGTTGTTGCAAAAAATGTTAATGTTAGATGTAGTTATGGACACAGGAGCTACTCATTTCTGCACATCACTTTCTTCACACACACCTGTTAAGCTTATACGGTGAATGTTATCTTTTTTTCTTTAAATACCAGGGAATTAAAAAGTAATACAAAGCGTAAGGCAACATTTCTTTTTGTAAGGAACAGAATAACAATTGTATTTTCTGCAAGAGACTCATTCAGTGGAGGCTGACATTAACTTCTGGAAACAACAATGGGGGGGGCAATGTTTTCTACAGCCATGGGACGTCACACTCAGCTGAAGTAATGATCCAGTTCAATAGGTTTTCCAGCCATACTGGTGACATTAATGGACATTGGCTAATGGTGACAGTTTAATTTAATGATGCCAACTATATTCTGTTATGTGTTGATGGATATAATAATAGAGCACAGAACAAATCCTTTCATTCTTTCTTGAGCAGACTGTTGGAGGAATGCAAAGTGACTCATAATACTGACAAAGCCATTGTTGGAGGAGATTTTTATTTGGTCCCTGCCTTATGGATGGATTGCCTTCCCCCAAGAGGACAAAGCCACAACTATGAGGAAATTCTTTGTGAATTTATCTCCTAGGGAAACATAATTAACTGTTGGAGATCAAGAAATACAAATGCTAAGTTGTTTACTTGGTATAATTCTGCTAACAATGGACAGTGCTCAAGATTAGATGATCTCTACCAACCTTGTTAAGGAAGTTGTAAATTGTGAAATTTCATCATCACCCCTAACTGACCACTGATCATTTTAGTTAAATGGGTTTCAGCTTGTCTGCAACCCTTTATGGAAATGTAATAGTCTTTTAGACCATGGGGACTTTTGTAATGAAACCAAAAATTTACTAAAAGAAATTGATAAATTAGAAATGTCACCTTTGGGTAAATGGGAGTGGTTCAAATTTAAAATTAGAGATATTGCCATCAGAACAAGTAAATACATCTCTAAAGCTAAAAAACACAAACAAGGCATTATCAACAGTATAAGCATGTCAAAAGACAAATTTAACATTAGAAAAACAAATCAAATAAAATGATCTACAAAGCCAACTAGAAAACCTTTATCTGGAAAAAGCAAAAGGAACATTCATTTGTTCAAGAGCTCGATGGTTAGAGGAAGGTGAAAAAAATACCTCCTGTTTCTTCAGTCTGGAATAACAGAGACAAACAAAAATGAAAATCAATAAATTGCTTATTAACAATATTAGTATTGAAAACCAAGATGAAATCAATGAGGAAATAAAGCACTTTTATAGCAAATTATATAAATCCCAATTTCAGAAGATGAATGTCAAATATGTTTCAACAAAATTCATGAGTATAACAAAGTAAGTGATGAAAATTTTAAGCAAGAAATGGAGGATGTGCTTAAAATTGAAGAATTATATATAGCAATGAGTCGAGTGTCAAAAGAAAAATCACCAGGGTTTGACGGTCTGACTGGAGTTTTACATCCACTTTTGGAGTGATATTAGAGAACTTCTTTTTCATGCCTTCTAGGAATGTCTTTCAACTGGACACCTGTCACCTACCATGAAACGGGGAATTATCACACTAATCCCAAAACCCAACAAGGACAAACTGTCGCTTGATAATTGGAGACCAGTAACACTGTTATGTAATGACTACAAGCTGCTAGCTCATGTTTATTCAAATAGACTGGATTTTGGTCTATCAAAAGTAGTTAATGAAAATCAATCAGCCTTTGTTAAAGTTCGGAACATATATAACCATACTAGTGTCACGCCTTTATCCATTTGTTGCCTTCTTTCTCTCTCTGGCTCTTTAACTTGGCCACACCTCCTCATTCAGTTGATTTCATTCACCTGTGGATGCAGCTGCTTCCCTTCAGGCTGAATGTATTTAGTCTTCACTCTGCTCCCTGTTTGTCGCTAGATGATAATCATTCTGCTTGTGTTTTTCAGTCTAGCTTCAGTCTGTAGTCCTGTCTGTCTATCTTAGTCCGTGTTTCTGTTAGTCCAGTTGCGATCTCAGTCTTAGTCCATAGTCCTGTCAGTCTTTCCTCATTTCTCTGTCCATAGTCCTGTTAGTCCAGTCTTCGTCATTATTCTCCAGAACACGTCAGTCACTCCAGTCTGGTTCCGGTTTCCATCTGCCCGTCATCCTGTTCCACGTCTCCGTCCAAAGGGTTCCACGTTCCAGTCCACAGGGTTTACACATCTCTGTCCAGAGGGTTCCATGTTCCGGTCCACAGGGTTTTCATGTCTCCGTCCAGAGGGTTCCACGTTCCAGTCCACAGGGTTTCCACGTCTCCGTCCAGAGGGTTCACCACGTCACACTCCAGTTGGTTTCAATAAAGACACTATATCATTCACGTCAGTTGTGTGTAGCATTTGGGTCCACCCGCTTTCCCGCCTGACAACTACGCTGATCCTTGATTTATTAGATTACAGGGAGTATATTAAAACAGACAGTTATGTGTTAATTTTAGACTTTTTCTAGGCCTTTGATACCATGGAACACACCTTTCTGTTAAAGACATTACAATTTCTGGGTTTCGGGGCAAATTTTTGTAAATTGGTTCAAATGTTATACACAGACATTAGTAGCACTGTGTGTCTGAACCCAGGATTAACCCCTGGATTTAAAGTGTTTGGTGGTATTAGACAAGGATGCCCTATCTCCCCAAAACCTTTTATTTTGGCAAAACAATTATTAACACCGCTTATTGCTAATTCCAAGGATATACAAGGAATTACTATGTTCAATAAAGAATTTAAGATAAGTCAATTCGCAGACAATACCTGTATCTTTTTAAAGGACAAATCAGTGGTGGATAAAACTTTAAACACTATCTCAGTCTTTTCCAAAACATAAGGATTGTCTCTTAACAGTAATAAATGTGAGCTACTCCCCATTCATTCAAGCTGTGACTCCTATATTTTCTGAATTCAAGTGGTGTCTGAAGTTAAATATTTAGGAATAACAATATCAAAAAATTTAATTAGAAGAGAAGACACTAATATCTCAAACCATGTATTAGATATGAAAAAAATCATTAAATTAATGGTTAATCAGAGACCTTTCCATCTTTGGCAGAATTACTTTATCTAAAGCAGAAGGTATTTCTAAACTAATTTATCCTTGCCACTCCCCATTTATCTCTTCTGAAAATATTCATAAAACTAACACAATTATTTTCCAGTCTCTGGGGAGAAATAAAACCTACTACATAAAAAGATCTCAGCTTGTAAAGGACTACAACAAAGGTGTTGTTAAAGCCCAAGATTTTAAATCTATGGTTGGCACATTTAGAATTACCTGGATTAAAGCCTGTTTATCACAGCCAAATTCCTTTTGTTTCCACATTCAAAGGTCTTTGTTCAAGAAAATGGGAGGTTTAGATTTTATTTTGAAATGTGGTTTTGATGTGAACAGGATCCCGATCAAGATGTCCACTTTTCATAAACAGACTCTACATTTTGGAAAATGACATTTACCCACATTTTTTCTCATAATTCAACCTTATGGAATAATTAAGTAATTACATTGAATAGGAAATCAATATTTAAAAATGACTGGTACCAAAGGACCATTGTCTTTGTTACAGATGTAATAGATTGTGATGGTAACCTAGTAAGATATGCAGCTTTTGTGGGAAAACACAATTTAGATTGTTCTATGAGTGAATATAACAAAATGTGTAAAGTGATCCCTTTACCTTTACTCCATCTGATTTGAAAGTTATTAAATTATAATACATTAGTACCATCATTACCAAAAAATATTGATTGGTGAATGTAATCTGTTTGAATGAAAATGTAACAATAGATTCATTGGTGCTGTTTTGAAGTCAAGATTGTATCATGATTATTGCAGAGAGATCAGAGAGCAGAGGCCCACCTTGCTAACATCTTGTGCATTGAACAAAGCACACTCTAAATTTATGAAATGGCCAATCTTGCCAAAGGTTAAAGAAACTCACTTTAAATTCATAAACAGGATTTATCCTGTAGCTGAGTTCCTTATGAAAAGATTTAAGTTTGAGGTGGATCAATGTTCCTTCTGCAGTGGTAGTGATGAACGCTTAGAACACTTATTTTTCTTACATCCTGCATCGCACTGTTTTTGGTCAGACATTAAAAAAAACAAAAAAACCCCAAAAAACAACTGGATTTCACTAAAAATTAATGATATTCCATGTTTTGAATAATATTTTTTATATGGATAATTTGGCCTTATCTGTTTCAAATATCATTAACATAATTTTATTACTGGGTAAATATCATATCCACTGTGCGAAATGGAGAAATAACAAGCCCTCCTTCACTGGATTTACCAATGAATTTAAAATATTTGTCTTGTCCCTAAGAAAATTAAAAAAAAAAAAAACAAAAACAAAACTGCAAAGAAAATAAGCCAGAACATTGCTTGTTATTTATTATTTTAACTCAAAGAATCTTCTCTGTTGCATCTCTGCTCCTATACATTAATTAAAAATGCCTAATGATTTGCACTGTACTGTATTTTAAAGTATTTGGGGTCTTGCCTTACAGATTTTTTGTACTTTATTTTATTTATGTTCATTTGTATCCTCGTTGAGAGTTTGTAATTTTCACTAGTTCAATAATTAAAAAAAAAAAAAAAAAAAAAAAAAAGCTGCCTTGACATCATTTTCCTCAGTTGTGTGGGAGAGGAGCCATAGAACAGCAGCTGCAGAACCTTTTGACCATTTGACCGTTGCCTTTTTTGCTGGGGATCTGTTCATCTTACACATTTTGTGAATCTACTGAACTGGTGAGTTTTGAATGTTTGAGTTATGCTGATGTTAGCTTAGCATGTGCTAATGTTAGCTTAGCCTTGGCATTGTCTCTGAGTTTTGAATGTAACTAAACAGTCACGACCACATTGAGATACTAATGTTAGCTTAGCATTTTTCTTTACCTGTAAAAGAGGTTTAAATGCAACTGAACACTTTCATGGATTGTTTGGTCCATACAGGCCAGGTGTCCTGCCCTTGGATCCAATCCTTTTGATGGCGAGTTAAGAAGCAAGGCCAGGAGCCTGAAGATGCCCATTTTTTCACTCAGATTGCCTGGCTGGAGGCCCCACACCCTGTCCTTTATATTCTCCCACCTTCTCCAACAGAACGCCCCCATTCTACATCCCTTTTCTGGACAATTTGCACTTCTCAATCATTGCCTCTTGAATTAATAACTCTTAAACTCAGTTACGTGGCCCATCTGTCAATTTTGTCTATTGAGCAAGGACTGGAGAACTGGACTATTGGGTTTTGTTTTGTGGCCGAAGTGGAACTATCATTGACTTTGAATTGTGCACAATGATTTATTTGGTACCAATGTTGTAAATATTTGGCATTTTGGGTTTGTACACTTTAAATTAATTCAGTATATTTTCACTTCAACTTGAATTACTGTTTTCTTCATTGTTATTTACTGCCCCTGCCCTCCATTGGCCGTACCTAGTCTTCTGTTATACATATACTAGTCATTTATATCTTTCTACTTTAATAACATATTAATTACCATGTATTAACTTAAATACATGCTACATTAGGGTCAGGGTTTCTGTTTGGGTTAGAGGTTGGGGTCAGGGTTTCTGGTTAGGATTAGGGTCAGAGGTCAGGGTTTCTGGTTAGGGTTGATCTGTTTCATATGTACCAAACTGTGGATCGTCTCCTGGGTCATATGAGGAGATCATCTCCATACATTTCTCCTGCTCCCTCTTGATGACACAGTTGATCAGGCTCGACTGACTGGAAACCTGACAACAAGAAATGGGTTACATTCTACAAAAAAGTGCATCCATGTCTTCAATAATGGCACAAACTCAAAAGAAAAACAATAGTACTTTACAGTCATTTTACTCATGATAAACCTTAACCATCCATATGATCATCTTTGAATGCAGAAACAGGTTTAGAAGACAGAAAATAAAATTCTATTTTAGAAAATCAAAGCATCACCTGGTGATTGGTTAGTAATTACACAGTATTAATGATAATTATCTGTACAAAACAATATTTATTTAAAATAACCTTAAACTACCCTCTACCTCAGATAATTATTACACCAACAGTTGATTGAAAATGATATTGAATATCACCTGACCCTAACTCTACCCCTAACCCATATCAATAATCAGAGAAGAGGATGTCAAATGCTGTAACTTCTAACACTCTATCAGTACATTAATATAAAACTCAGATCATAGACTGTTTATCAATCTCACAAATACAACATAAAATCACTTAAAATTATCTTTGCAGTGCTTAGGAATAAAGATGTGTGAGATTCTGCTAAAAATGCCAAAGTATTGGATTATAGAGATGAGGTGGATTTATTAATGTGATTGAAGCTTTGGTAAAAACTAGTTTGTGAGTTGACTGTTCCAAAATACTGGTGTTTTAACACATTCTATAAAGTATAAAATGAAAAAATACAGTTTACATATGCAATAAGAACTATCCCCACTCACATGGTTAATTCACTTTAATGTATAATGTACATTTCCACAAACTAGAATCTATTAGTACAGAGACATCAAGTCTAAACACAAAGTTAGTGTTAAAGTACAACAGCCACAAGAGAAAAACAGGCAAGATCTGCAACTGTAGAAGAGTTTTTAATCTAAAAAGAATCTGTATCTATTACAGCTTTGACTTTAACACCAGATAATTATTCTAATGATGACTGTTGACATGAATGAAGGATGAAGATCCGAGTTTAGACAAATACTTATGGTTCAGACTTTTACATGACACAAATGTGTATTTTTAGTGTTTTTTTATACAGTTTATGAAATTATAAGTCAATATTATTTTGATAATATTGTCATATGTTCCATATACCACAGAGACTTGGTTTATATTTTCCAGTTAAAATTTCACCAAATGATGCTTATGGTCAAGGCTTAGAATTGAACATACTGTTTGGATTTGGACCAAGAGGAGAAAACTGCAGAGGAAAGCTTTAAATGACATGAATAATTCCATTTACTCCTAAAATTAATTTTAGTGTCTTAGAATTAAGGTTATGTTTGTGCTGTCTTACCAATGGCAGGAGGAAGAGGAGGAGACATCTGATGAAGGCAGCAGACATTTTGTGTAATATTCCTTAAACTCCTCACATTTTGATTTTGGTTCACCTGAGAATCTAGGAAAAAAAAAACAGACTATGTAAAAACACAGCAATAAACCCGATCTAAACAATTATCAGTTTAGTTTTAGTACAGCCTCCGCAGTAGCGATGTCATGAAGAGGGAACTTCACTGTGTCTCAGAAAAGGCTATTGGTACATTATTTCAGACTTATATTTTTATTGTATGGAACAATTACATTTTAGACAGACAGACAGATACTTTATTCATCCCAGAGGGAAATTAACAGGTTCCAGCAGTATCCACAAACTTAAAAAAAACAAAACAAAAAACCTTAAAAAACCACTAGTAAAAAAAAAAAAAAAATAATAATAAATTTCCACAAAGAGTCAGTAAAAAGGAGACTGTTTTGTTTTATAGAGCCCAGTATCACAACAAAGTTGCCTCACGGGGCTTTACAGAAAATGTTTAATTGATTTAAACAAAAACAAAGAAAATGATCAAACAGTCAAGTAATCAGTGAACAGTCGGTGAAGCAAATGGATCAATGTCCTGGGCATCCTCGTCCTTAAACTCTCCTGGAACACAAGAAGGAATGTGGAAAATGTTTTCTGTAAGGTGTTTTTTTTTTCATACATCACTGCTTAACCCTTAAAGAAACCACATCTCAACTGAGCACAAGGAAATAAGGGTTAGTAACCCTAATTCTAACCCCAACCTCTCCCTCTTTCTCTAACCCTAACCTATCCCTCCTTCTCTAACCGTAACCTTTCCCTCTAACCCTAACCCTAAACCTAACCTCTCTCTTCCTAACCCTAACCCTGACCCTAGCCCTTGCCCTCTCCTTCTTTCTCTAACCCTAACCTAACCTCTCTCTTCCTAACCCTACCCCCTCCCTCCTTGTCATGGGAGCTGGTAGGACCCAGGTGCAACACACAGACTTAAGAATCAGTTCAGTAGCAATATTTATTTAAACCAACAGTAGAGGGGGAGTTGGTGAAGGGATGTGGATTCAGCGTAGCAGGAAGGCAGGTTTACTGGGGGCATAGCCAAAATGAGTAATAATCTGTCTAAAAATGATGCAGAAAAATCATTTCATGCATTTGTAACATCTAGATTAGATTACTGTAACTCCCTACTTGCAGTGTGTCCTAAAAGTTCTCTAAAAAGTTTTCAATTGGTTCAAAACGCAGCAGCAAGACTATTAACAGGAACTAATAGAA
>JAPQRP010000020.1:7991002-8002469 GCA_037367295.1 Apogon hyalosoma
CTCCTTCACTGTGGTTCTCCCTGAGGTTTCTCTTTTCCCACTGGGTTTTTGGAGTTTTTCCTTGCCAAGAAGGAGGGGCTAAGGACGGGGGATGCCCAGGACAATCTTGTTGTGATATAGGGCTCTATAAATAAAATTTACTTGAAAAATTGAAATTAAGCAGTACCACAGTGCTTCTGTTTCAGCTTCACAGTTTGTTACGTCTTTTATGGATTGGGATTGTCTCTGTCAACTCACCATATATTTTTTATTTGTAAGTTGTTGTTTTTTTTTTGTCAATTACTAGAAATTTCAGACGACCCTACGTGGGGTCCCAACCCCAAGGCTGAAAAACACTGTCTTAAGATGTAGTATTGTTGACACTAATTCTGTTAGATATAGCAATAGGTGGAGAGGGCTGACAGCCATAGATTCCTGGGCTTACAGGTAATGTCAGACCTGAGCTGGGCTGCAAACACTGTAGCCACAGTGAAAAAAGCCCAGCAGAGACTTTATTTCATAAGGCTGCTCAGGAAAACAGGCCTGCACTGTCGCCCTCTCACCCAGGTCTACAGGGGACTGGTGGAGAGCATTTTAACATCTGGCATCACTGTCTGGTATGGCAACACAACACAGAGAGAGAGGAAGGCTCCATAAAGAGTCATTAAAAACTGCAGAAACAATCATAGGCACTGATTTCCCCTCCCTGAACACCATATACACACAGCACTGCCAAAAGAGGGCTGAAAAAATCACCACAGACACACAACATCCAGCTCACCCCCTGTTCAGATATAAACACAGCACATACAACCTCAGACACAGACGGGCAGACAGCATTAATACACAAACAACACTATTCTTTAACAGCTTCTTCCCTGCCACTGTTAGGCTGTTGGCCAGCATTTAACAAGAGGGCAAATGAAACAGGTTGATCTTGATTGATCTTGAATACATCGTCTGCATAGAGCAATAGTTATGTTCCTCATTATTTAACATAATTCTCATTATATTAATTTAATAATATGTGCAAGGGGTGGGGGTTTGTTGTGCCTGACACCACTTGTTGAAACATTTCTACTTCATGTATACCATAAAACCACAATAACTCACACTTGACTGGACCCTTTTTCTTTTCAGCTGATGTAATTACTGTCGGCCCCTTGTCCAACCACCTCTCTTCCATTGATATCCCATGGGGCTTAGTTCCAAAGGGCTCCGATGCCGCTATGTTTCAACTTCACTGTTAGTCCAAATGGGTTCAGCCTTTAGGACAATACCTATTCTGTCCAACAGTTCATCCAAAGTCCAGTGTCCTGGCCTCACCTACTGACCCATTCACCCCCAGAGATGCTGAACGTTCGTGGGAGGGGTTTGGGTTGAATGGTTTGATGCATTTAGCCAGTTACCACCATGCTTCCCTGCAGTGACAAAAACAGCTGGATGCTGCCTCATGCACAACCCACTGACAGTCCATGTCAACGGGGAATTCAACAGTGTAGGCTACTGATACCAGAATGAACCCTAAACCTAACCCCTTCATGTCAGAAGGCAAACAAGAAACAGCTGACCACAAGGAGATAGCCATAAATTTAAGTGCAAGCTTGCACAATTTTAATGTAAATGTAATTTGTATCTTTATTGTAGAATCAACAGTGCAATTCTTCCCATTAATTTCTTGAAATGTTAGGGGACGTTCAACCTCCTGTTGTGTCTCAAAGCAATTGCCTCTGCCTAAATGTAGCTCTATTGGGGTTATCCTTTGTTTTGAAACCCTTGTCCTTCTCAAAGACTAGCTGGTTTGCGTTTTATTTGGATCGTAATGAAGGCTTTCATGTTAAAGTTGTAATGTAAAGTTCTTCTATAATACAAGTGCTGCTGGAGTTTAACTTTTTTAAGCTGTACATTTTTTTGGAATGGTAAACTCACTTATTGAAACTTCAACCCTGTGTCTTGTGTTTAACTGCTTGGTCTATGGCATTAAGTCAGACCTTTATCTCAGTTTGTTTTTTATTTGAAAGATCTTTGACTCAATTACATAAAATCTGTAATGTGTTTTGTTTGATTTCCCAATTACACAGAAAAGTTGCACTAAACCAAATAGAAGTTGATACTGTGCTTGTCTGTATATAGACTATTTTTTTATAATTATTATATCTTGTATTTATAATTAACTAGAGATAATATCTAGCAGCGAATAATTCCTTGTATGTGTTTATATAGCCTATTTGTCAAAGATTATTCTGATTTATTTTATGACAAAATCTGTAAATAAATGACAGTAATAAACCGTATGTGAAAACAAACATATGAGTCTGTTTTTGGCTCTGAGTGAAACAGAGGATCAGGATCAGGAATGGGTTCTTGGCAATTTCTCCCCTGAACCCTGCCAACAATAAGCCCCTCCTAGTGCGTCATCATGGCAACAACTGAGAGCACTGCCAAGTCTGGATGTGAACTGGACCACGTGAATCTGAAAGTCCTGCTGCTCATCATCTGTTCCACACTGTAAACAGACTGAACATCATCCTAAAACACCTAAACCAGAACAGAGGAATCCTGCAGAAGTTGGACACAAACACATAAACAGCAGGTTCGATCATACGTGGATTACAGTCACAGCCAAACAATGGAAGCATAACCCTAACCCAACAAAACAATGTGTCACAGCCGAACACAGGAGTCTGAACCCAAATGTGCAGAATTAAAAAACTACAATAAAATATTTATTTTGCACACAGAGGTAAATTTCTCAACAGCAGTTGACAGGGAAACCAGAGTCAATGATTGGAAATCCACAGCCACAGACATAGTTCAGACATGGGACTGGAGACCAGACAAACGTGTCCAAACCGGTCTTAACCGTAGAAGCACCAACAGGGAGCAGGCAGAGGATAGTCAGGAGGCAGGCTGGGTCATACACGAGAACACAAAAAACAGGTGAAAGTACATGAGAGGGAGCAGGCAGGCAAAAATCAGAATACTGTAGCAGGCTTGGGTCAGTAACATGGAAGCAGAGGTACCAGCAGGGGAAAGGCAAAGTTCAGGAAAACAGGCAGGCAAGGACAAAACACTGGTAGGTAACTCACAGAGGAAGATTTTGAACTGGCAAACTAAGAAGGGAAGCACACGGCATATATACACAGTGGGAGAGGGAGACAATTAGATACAGGTGCAATACACAAAGGCGGGGTAAGGTAATCACACGAGCGAGAAGGAAGGGAACAGGAAGTAAAGACACCAGACATGGAACAGAAGGGAGGATGACAAAACAAAACAGGAAATGACAAAACAACACAGAAAAACACTACTGCCTGGGAGCCGACGTGACATAGTGGAAGCGTAACCCAAACCCTCAATCAGTTTGACTAAACGACTACATTCTGAATAATCTGGTGTCTTTGTCTAAACTGTTTTGTCTCTTATATTATTTGTTTCTTAATGACTACATCATAAGTGATGATGGATTCTCCAAGGGATCATATTTTTGGATTTGTTTAATTCATTTAGGTTGAAATCAGATGTACAGTGATAAGATAATGGAATATTCACCTCAGATGCATTGAAACTAAAGTTGTTTCAAATTTATTGAAAGTACAAAATAAATAGTGAAAAAGTACAAGTGTGCAAAAACTACTGAAGTAATAAGACATTTGACCTTTAACCTTAATGTTCCTCTTGTCACCATCAACCCACATATATATGAACACATGAATATGTGTTAGGGTGAGGAACAGTTTTAGGAACAGGGTTAGGGTTATGACACTGGTCCAAGTCTCACGTTTCCAGTTTGTGTGATGAGGCAGAAAACAGCATGGATGTTTGTGTTCACATGGTGAAACCTCCTGGTAAAAGAGGAATAACTTTTGACTGGTAAAAAAGATGGAAAGGAGTGGCAAGTATTGGGTGGAACATTTCTGTCACCTGTCATTTGTTTCTGATTCATGTGTAAACGTGTTAATCCACTCTGTTCTGTCTGCTGAAAATCCCACGAAGTCATCGAAGTCTCTATATTTAGACTGAGGAATGGAGGCAGAATTAACATCCACAGACATGACTTAGTCTGCATTATAATAGAGGGTGGAAAATTGTACAGAGAGTCTAAAACTGTTCTCGTTTCCCATTACGTCCCATTTTTCCCACAATTCACTGGAGAATGGCAGGGTCACCAGACTGAGACCAAGGGAAGAAATTAAAGAATGATCATCCTGGGAAATGTGGAAGGAACTAAAGGATCAATAAAACAAAACTGTTAGAATTAAAAAAGGATAATTCACTCTAAATCCTACAATACCCATGAGTCTTAGCTGTTGTTACCATGGAGAAGATACCTCAAACTGTTTCCACAAGGTGAAATATGTGACTTCAAATCAGTGCTTGTGCTGTTTCAGTTATTGTGGAGGTAGAATGAGCTAACGCAGAGGCATTTCCTAAGTGTTTGACTGAGGTACCAACAGCCACTATAGTCGAATACAATGTTCCAATGCATCTGTATAAAGAACAGAAGCATTCTATGCCTGTGTGGAAGGAAGAGGACCAACTCCAGCTGTTTTCAGTCCTTTAACTCCCTTAGTTCTATCATCAGTTCAAACCAATGCACAGGTTTACTGGTGTTTTAGTCCTGATCTATCACTCTACCGTTTATCTTGCTTTTTCCAGTCCAGCTCTAGTTCCAGTGTCCACCATTACAACTAAATAATCCAACAAATCCCTTTCTTTAATAAAAAGGACATATTCTACTCCTCACTTGTTCATCTTACCTCTCACTGCTGTCTGTTTGGTGTTGTCATAGTGATGTAAGTCTGCTGTAAATCAGTCCAGTCTTGTCCGACCCAACCAGGGAAGCTGGAAATAGCATTTGGAAATAACCTATTTTGGTGCTGATAATGTCATTTTAAATTGCAGACTACAATCAGGCATATATATAAAAATGAGACTTTTTCAAGATTATGCAAAAAGTCAGTACAACACCTTTAAACAGTCAGTTTTCTGAACCGCTTTAACCTCAAGAGGGTCGTGGGGGTGGAGCCTATCCCAGCTACCTATGGGTGAAGGTGGGGTTCACCCTGGATGAGTCGCCAATTCATTGCAGGACCGACATATAGAGACAATCAACCAGTCACTGCCACATTCACACCTATGGGTGATTTTAGCTTAACCAGTTAACCTATCAGTGCATTTCTTTTGGAAGCCAGAGAACCCACACAAACATGAGGAGAACATGCAAACTCCACACAGAAAAGTCCTAGCATTGGAATTGAACCCAGGACCCAGAAAATACAGAATTATATCAATGAATGATCACTATATCTACATATATACTGTTAGTCTGAGAATATACTGTTCATGACAGATCAATGAGGTCTTTTCTAAATAGAGCATTTTATGACCAAGACAAGAGGTATCTGCAGATATTATTCTGGTTTTCTGAGGATTCCATCTATTTATAGCCCCGAACGCAGTTGTGGACCGCCGCTGGCCACACCGGCTCTGCCAGCCCCGCCTGCTCCACTGCCACTGGATATCCTTCATGTTAATGCGATAACATAAAAAATATTGGGTTTAGAAATTCTAAGTTTTCCATATCAATCAATATCATGGAGAGGAAGAACTGATTAGATTTTGGATGATTTACCATTTCTAGATTGCCCACAAGGGGCTGCTCAAAACTTTAAAATCACTAAACACTATTTTGTTCATATCTGGAACTATTTGTCAGATTGACTTCAAATCAAGTGTAAATGAAATGTCATGACCCGCGAATGCCTCACGTCATGACATCATAGCTATCTGGTTCAAAATTTTGCCACCAGGTGGTGCTTTATGACTGAAAAATCACTGTTTTAGCCATATCTTTGGAACTATTTGTCCGATTCATCGCAAACTAAGTGCCAATGAAAAGTAATCATCTCAGCATGTATTATGTGATGATGCTACACCTGTGTGGTTCCAATTCTGCCACCAGGTGGAGCTTCATTACTGAAAAATCACCATTTTCACCATATTTTTGAATCTATGTGACTGAATGACTTCAAATCAAGTGCAAATGAAAGGTCATGACCTGGGGATGCCTCAAATAATGACATCATAGCTGTCTGGTTAAGGATTGGGGGTGTTCAGGGATATACCCCTGGCCATTGCTTCTGACGGCTAGTTTTGTCTAGTTTTTACAGTGCGTTCAGGATACACTTGTGTTTTACAGGTTTTATCTGAGGCTGTTACTCATAACCTCCTGCTTCAGTTCAGCTTAAGCAGAGACAAAAATCATCTTGTAAAGATGGATGAAGAAAAGGAACAAAGAAACAAACCTCCTTTTAAAGTTTGTGGAAAACAGTATCAACAGAAATTGACATTTAGACATTTTAGTCTACAGTCGTGATAAAAATAGTTACCTCACGCCTTGTTTTCTTCAGTTTCTTGTTCATTTTTACTGCCTGGTCCAACTAAAGACACATTTGTTTGGACAAATATAATGATACCAACAAAAATAGCTCATAGTAGTTTAATTTCAGAGCTGATATCTATCCACTTTCCATGTTTTCTTGATGATAACCAAAATCACTTCAGTTCTGACAAAAACAGTGCTTTTAGGCATTCCATGTTTTCTGTCTGTTTTAGTCACAATACACACAGGAGTTAGGACTGGATTGAATAATCATTGTTTTGGATGACTTTGGAATAATCATTTTTTCCACAACTGTATATCAGAGAGGGCAAAACCATTGGAGTAATCAATGCAGTTAAATACAGTTAATAATGTGGTCAATGAATGTAGTTTTTGCTTCTAAATTCACTGTTCAAAGACACATAAAGTATATTCAGGGTGTGAACTGAAGCCAAAGAATCAGTGATTAAAAACATACAAATCCATAAGATTCCATTCAAAGTTAATCTGTGACCCTGATTAATTTAAATTACATACTTATATTAGTGTGACGTGGTGGTACAGTGATAGCACTGGTGCCTCACAGTGAGAAGGTTCTGGGTTCAATTCCAACGCCAGTTGATGGGGGTTTGATCTTTCTGTGTGGGGTTTGTATGTTCTCCCTGTATCTGCGTGGGTTCTCTCCGGGTACCCTGGCTCCTCTTGCCATCCAAAGACAGGCACTGATAGGTTAATGGGTTAATCTAAATTGCCCATAGGTGTGAATGTGACAGTGATTTTTTGTCTCTGTGTCAGTCCTGCGATGAACTGGAGACATGTCCAGGGGTAACCCCACCTTCCCCCATAAATAACTGGGATAGGCTCCAGCAACCCCCGTGACCCTAATGAGGATAAAGTGGGTTCAGAAAATGAATGACTGAATATTTATACCTTAAAAAAAAACCAAAAATGTAATGTTAGATTATCAGATTTCATTTTAATTGACTTTTGTTGATTCCATGTTTATTTGATCTAAATTATCTTCATATTGTTCCATTTAAAAATATTTACTTCATTTTTGATCCAAAGGAGGAAATGCTGAGTTTCCAGATGAAAATTATATCAAGGATATTTTAGAGACATTCAAATCAAGTCAGACAAATACATTACAGCAAATGGAAATAAGTTTATACTGATTTCTGTACAGAAATGTTTATTGTTGAGATTAGATACAGCCTATATTTCAGCCCACTGGGTGTTTATGGGTCTGGTCACTGTTGTAACAACACATGTATGTCATTAATATGTCATAGCAAATACAGATCGAATATAATGGGTCAATCCGGTCTGTATTGAAGGTTTAAAGAGCATATTGTTGTTGCAAACTGTGATCAGCCTCAATATTTTTTGTCAAAGCTTTGTTTATATTCAGTGTTTCAGTACCATAGGGTCCTGGAGCCCGGTCCAGGTCCACGGTCCTCCACACCGACACTGATCCACGGCCACCACCGCCTCACACATCCACATCAAACATCCACCACCACCCTCAGCTCCTCTTTTCTCTCTCATCCTACCATAGTATCAGTGTCGTGGTCTGCAGCAAATCCTCCGGCCTGGTGGTCAACGATGGATGGAGCGACCCTCTGGGGTCTGAAAAGAAAAGTCTGAAAGCCCTGAGGATCCACACCAAGAAAAGGACAAGCTTCAGTTCAAGATGTAGTAAATGTGGCCAAAGAGTCCAGTCCTCCGTGACTGGGAATGAACTCGGGTCGTGTTGGAGAACTGATGGATCCTCAGCAGTATTTTTTCTTCCACCGCTCAGTTCCTCGGTTCGACTCCAACAGAAGGAGAATGAAGAATGCACCGAGCATGTTAACTACAGCTCTTTCCCCCCTCTGTCTCTATCTCTCTTTCTCTCTCTCCCCTCTTTCTCTCTCTCTGTCTCCCTTCTGTCTTTCTCTCCCTTCTCTTTCTTTCTCTCTCTCCCCTCTTTCTCTCTCTCCCCATCTCTTTCACTCTCTTTCTCTCTCTTTCTCTCTCCCCTCTTTTTCTCCCTCTCTGTTTCTTTCTCTCCCCTCTCTTTCACTCTCTCTTTCTCCCTCTTTGTTTCTCTTTCTTTTCCCTCTCTTTCACTCTTTCTCTCTCTTTCCCCTCTGTTTCTCCCTCTCTCTGTTTCTCTTTCACTCTCTCTTTCCCCTCTCGCTCTTTCTCCCTCTCTCTGCAGAATCAGTTTGTATTAATTGAAATTATACAAAGTCGAGCATATTACTCATGATATACCACATTTAAGGCTTTTATTTTGAAAAACCCTATTGTGTGTGTGCTTGTGTGTGTCTGTGAGAAAGAATAATTTTTAATGAATTAAAATTGTACAAACAGTGGAGCGTTTGGTCACAAAAATTAAAAGAAGTTATTTAATACTCATTAGTTATAATTTTAAATAAGGTTTTTATTTTGAAAAACATACTGTGTGTACTCTTTCCTCTGCGTGCAAATTGTCACATATACACAATACAGTAAACCTCTGTTTATGAATGTAAAGGGAAAAAAAAGTCAACCAAACCTGAGAATTGAACATCGTTCCGCTGTGTGATAGTCCTATGCATTAACCATTACACTATCCAGTCAGACAGTCACCACCTGAAAAGTAGGTGTTTTATCATAGATGTGAATTTTTCAAAGTTAAAATCTAAAGTAAAAGTACTCTTCACCAAAACTGTGATTATTCCATAAGTGTAGGTCCTATCTCAAAAATTATTTTGCGTGTGGCTTCTGCAGACTCTTGTGAACATAGTGGTGTATATCTATCTATCTTTTGGTGCTATTTAGAAGAGAATAAGACAAGCGGTGCCATACAAGTTAATTTTAAAAAATTTTATTTTGAAATACAAGTTGCGAACTTCCTGTTGGAGTTAGCTGATGGGTGTTGCATATCATTTGTAGTGGATCATCAAACAAAACTTTTGGCATTGGTTCCATGTCTTTATGACATTCCTGTTGGCCACCAGGGCCATTTCCATATATATATAAAATTATTATTATTTTTTTTATACATAGGTGGTGCTAGAGAGCACATTTTGGCACTGATGGGGTTAATTTTTACATTTTATAAAAATTTTTGCCAAACTTGACATGCATACCAAGTTTGGTGAGTTATTGAGCATGTTTAGGGGGGTCAAAATCAAGTTGAAAATAGTGTCTGAATAATATAAAAATGAACAAAAAACAATAGGGCCTTGCCTTTCCAGGCAACGTCACTCACACTGGATGTGTGTCAGGGTTAGGGTTAGGATTTTGGTTGCCAGTGGCTGTTTGGGTCTTGAAGGGTTAAAAAAATTGCTGGTGACCTATTATACATTGCCCTTTAAACATTTTGTCAACTCTTGTCATTATTTTGTGTTTTTATCATGTTTTTGCCTGTTTTTAACCATCTGTTAATGCATTGCTATCACAGATCTTTGAGCCTGTTTTTCATTATGGTATGTGATGTTGACCTCTGACCTCTGGGTCAATGGCATTTTATCTGGTTAAATAAAGGTTAAAATAAATAAGTAATGGATGTTTATCTACACCATACACTGTGAACAAAAATGAGTGGTATTTTCATCTTTGCAAACACTGTTGTTGTTTTGATGTTATTTGATATACTTATTTAATCTGACTGTGTCTCTGTCCATGTTACAATTCAGTTTCAGTGTTTATTTCTGTAAAACTCTCTTCTGTATTGGTCTCTGAGTCATCCTCTTTAGTTTTGTTCAGATCTCCACATGGGTCCTCTCAGTCCTCCTCATTCTTCATCCCTGCTTGGCTGTTGCTATGGTGACCACGGCAGCACTCAGTTCTGCATCAGCTTCATAGTGCTCACACTCTGACTGCTCCTCAATGAAACACCACGAGAAAATAGATGCAGTTTCTCTTGAATGTCCGCCTCATTAGCTCCTCTGCTTTCACCCATCGTCATGTGGACAAGCCCCAGTGCAGTGTGGGTAAGTAACAGGTCCTGAGTGGTAAATTGTTCTGATCTGAGCCTCAGTAATGACCCTCAAATGCATCAAAAAAAAAATCCTCTTTATTTTTACTTAGTGCTGCCACATGATTAAAATTTTAAATCAGATTAATAACAGGGTTCCTGTGGATTAATTTTGATTAATCACAATTAAATATCATTCCTTTTATGGTTAAGTGTAGGGTTAGGGGGACAGGGGTTAGGGTTAGGGTGGTTAGGGTTAAGGTTAGGGGTTAGGGTTAAGGGTTAGGGGGTTAGGGTTAAGGGGTTAGGGTTAGGAGTTAGGGTTAGGGGTACAGTTAGGGTCAGCATTAGGGGTTAGGGTTCGGGGGTTAGGGTTAGGGTTTGGGGTTAGGGGTAGGGTTAGGGTTAAGGTTAGGATTAGGATAGGGTTAGGATAGGGTCAGGGTTAGGGTTAGGGTTATTAGTTATGGTTGTACCAAGGGAACCAAAATGGGGGTTAGGCTAACCCAGTGAGGGGTGTAGGCTAACCGGGGATGTCGAAAAATGACAAAGTGCCACTGGGGGTGTAGGCTAACTGGGGTCCGAGTCACCGAGGTGTCCTGGAGGTCCTTTACCCGGGTCAGGGTGCACCTTTCCCGGGTAGTGGAGGTCCATGTTCCCAGGGGTTCCTGGAGGTCCTTTCCCTGGGTTTGGGTGCTCCTTTCCCGGGTACTTGGTGGTCCATGTCCCGGGGGTCCTGGTAGTTATGGTTGAACCAAGGGAACCAAAATGGGGGTTAGGCTAACCCAGTATGGGGTGTAGGCTAATCGGGGATGTCGAAAAAAATGACAAAGTGCCACTGGGGGTGTAGGCTAACTGGGGTCCGAGTCACCGAGGTGTCCTGGAGGTCCTTTCCCCGGGTTTGGGTGCCCCTTTCCCAGGTAGTGGATGGTCCTGGTCCCGGTGGTCCTGGAGGTTAGGTGTTAGGATTTATATCTCGATAACTCTCCCCACAGAGGCTGGCAGCCAACGCGGTTTGGAATGGAGAGTTAAAGGCAATGCACTGGCCGGCGATTATCGCTCAGAAAATGGCTCTTCGAGTCAGGTCGATGCTGTGTTGTTTTAAAAGATGCGAAGCATCTTTCAAAATAAGAAAGGTGTTGTATTCTCCTAAG
>JAPQRP010000020.1:8008741-8029310 GCA_037367295.1 Apogon hyalosoma
CTCTGTTATACTCTGTTGTCATGTTCCCCCCCCCCTCCCATTGATGCCCCAGCCTCAGAATAAAGTGGGTTTTTTTTGTGTGTGTGTGAGACTACTGTGAGCTATTTTTGTTGGTATCATTATATGTGTCCAAACAAATGGACCTTTAGTTGGATCAGGCAATAAAATTAACAAGAAATTGAAGAAAACAAGGGGTGGTCTAATAATTTTTCCCACGACTATGTGATCAAACGGCATCTGGTCCCATTAGATAATCTGAACCTGTTCTCAGACCTGTCACATTAACTGATATTTAATGAAAGTATCACTGTAATATGAACGTGTTATAACGTTATATAATGTGAGTTATGACCTACTACGACCTCACTAATCAAGTTCTTGCTTCAGTGACTCCTACTGGGGAACAAACAAACAGTGGATATGATCCCCTCCCAATGTCATCACCTAGCTAGCTTCAAGATGACTGCCCCCCTGTGTGAATAACTTTGTTGGCAGTGCCACATATTACCCCAGGTACAAACAAAATGATCTACAGTAATGGCGTTTATTGTTTCAGATCCTGTTTGAAGTGCAACTTGCTGGTTGATGATCTCAGCTCATTACTGTGCAGGAAAATGATCTAGTAACTGGATTTTAAATCATGACAGTGTATCAACATTATAGTGGCATTTAGAGCCATCCGTTTCCCAAAGCTTTCACTTTTAGCTTCCAAAAATAAAATTGTGTGATTTAAGAAATTATGTCCAGGTAGTTCACATTAAACATTAAGAAACATGGATAACTGGTTCAGTTTGAACAGCTGCACTCCACCAAAGCTGGGTTTGAATGAGACTTAAATTAATTCTTACCCATATCTTTTTCCAGTTGAGAAGCAAGATCCCGCTGATTGATGTGGATAAGAATATCTCGTGTAACCTGTAATGCATCCACATTTCCATAGTGACTAAGCAATAACTTTGCGGTGTCTATGGTGTCCTTGCCTTCCAGTTTTCCACGAGGAATAGGTGAATTCTTATGTCTGCGGTATTCTTGTAAATAGAAATGAAATGTCTTAAGGTCCTCTTTTAGAAGGTCTTCTAGGATTTTCTGAATCTTCAAACTGCTCTGGAGTGTCTGGAGATGATCAAAACACAAAATATCACACAAAAAGTATGATTTTACAACCCAAAATTAGACTAAAGTTAGCACAGAATTAAATTTACACTAAAACTGAAAATTGTAATTATTAAATTATCTTTGACCTGAATAGCATTAAAAAGGTTATTAGACTTGGTCAAAATTTGATTCATGCAACACATACCAAGAATTTTGGAAATATAAAGCATCAACCTGGTAATATTGCCCCCCCCCTTTTTTTTTTTTTTTTTTTTTTTGAAGAAGGTAATGCAGTACTTTTTGACATGGTACATAGTACGTGTATAACTTACAACTTGTATGCATGTTGCATAACCATATCTATCAACACAATCAGAATATAAAAGTTGGTGTTTTTTGGCAAGTACACAGATGGACGATTGTCCATAATGTGATTTATTTACCCATAAAAGTTGAAGTTTTTGTTCTTCAGTAGCCCTCAGAAACATGTGGGGAAAAGGCTAAAAAAAAAACTGAGGCAGAAAGGCTTGTGAAAACAATTTCTGTCACTGCTGAATACGCGTGCAAAAGTACAGGTAGCCCACGGTACAGTCCATACCTCGGTTTTTGGGCTACAGTTCCGGTAAGTGCTTTGTGTGTAAGAACTGTTTTTTTTTCTCCCAAAATTATATTTTAATTTTGCTTGTCAGCAAAAACTGAATTTCACAGTAGGAACAAATGATATCACTGTACTGAATAAAATAACACTTTCTGTACTGAACAACATAACCCTTTCTTATTCCTTTACTCATATGCAATAGTATAAAACAGGCACGTCCACACATAGGGCCCAAAGAGGACTTCAGCCCCTGACCTTTTTGCCGTGTAGAAAAAAAAGTACCCTTTTTATTTAGTTTTTAAATAAATAAATTCCTGTTCTGCATAGACATGTAAAAAAACACAGCGGTATAAAAACAGCACGCTTATCCGCAGTACACATTTCCTTGTAATAGCATGTCACGGTATTATATGTGTGTTGAGTAAAGCTGCGTCTGTGTCACACTGAGGGGCTGCATGGTCAACATGGAGAGAGAATGTTTATTTGAATATTCACTGCTGAGTACTGTCAGATTTGGGCCAACCCAAGTGAATGGCACAGTTCTGTACAGAGTTAACATTAGGGCTTGTTTGAATAAAAAGTTTGAACAGGCGCAAACAGGCATGGGATACTCCCTAAACAATCAATGAAGGGGCTTTGTAACAGAACACACACAACAGTTGTTTTCTAGGTTTGCTCCTGTACATAGCACTGCTCCAGAAGAATTTGTTCATAAGCTGAAACTACAATGCCCAGATCATGAACTTGGCTCTTTGAGGTGTCCTAGCATCGTTAAACCTTCTGCAGTACATGAGTTTTACTATTCTTGAACTAACCTCTGGACAAATGTGAATCCAGTTTGACAGGAAACACCTACAGCCAGACAAACTCTACACCTGTCACTGTGAACTGAATCTGTTCCAACATTTTTTGAACATGTTGCAGTCTTCTCTGGAACAGATTTATATTGACAAAAAAATGAAATCAACCAAAAAAAAACATGAAATATGTTGTGTACATACTTACCTCACCATCCCAACAGTTTGGGTTTTGGGTTTGGGGTATCTTTTGTTTCACATCTTCATTCATCTTTGAGCCCAGTGGCTTTGGCTCCTGTTGCTTCCCTGTGTGTTGAGTTTTGTTCTCTAGAACTGTCTCCACAGGCATATGAGTCTTATCAAGTTCATTTTTGTTTATTTCTTTTTTCAAATCAGTATTGTCGAAGGGCTGTGGTTGTTGTGAAGGGTTCAGTTTAGTTTGAGTGGGTTTTGGGGCATCCTTCTGGTGTGCAGTGGGAGGAAGGATAGGTTTCAGTGTTGGTTCTGGTTTATCTTTCAGCTTGTGAAGTTCTTTCAAAATTCTAACAGCAGGACCGTTTTTCACATCCAGATCCAGAAAGTCCTGCTTCTCAAAGCAGACTAAGCAGTCTCCACACACATCCTCCTCATGAAGCCGCTCTGCATACTTGGAGTATACATCTGCATGTTGTAGTAACCACTGGGAAACTTGGTCTTTAGTCCAGTTGGCAACATAAGCTGGAACCTGTAGCTCATGTTGGGATCCCTCTCTTATTCTTTTTAAATGATATTTGATCTTGACAGCAGGCCCATGTTTTATTCCCAAATCCAGGATATCGCTCTTCTCAAAGTCAATTAAATATTTCCCTGACACCTCTTCCTCAACAAACTTTTCTGCGCAAGTCTGATCAACCTTGACTTGCGCTGTCAACCACTGGTGGACATCTTCTGTTGTCCAATTTTCAATCTGCGGCAGTGCCGCCTTTGTTGAATGGCTCATTGTTGATCAACTAAAACAGAAGGCAGTAGGATTAGAATGAATGCAGTAATGTCTTAGAAATCAGTATTGAAAGATAAAAACATAAAAACCAGCATCAACTTCATGTTATACTTTGAGAACAACAGGCATAAATTATATAAGTCTTGTGTGAATACTTTAGCTGGATCTGAATAGTGTACTGGGGTGGAGTCCTTAAAGACACTGACTGGCACATCCAGGACAATGAATAATAATAATAATATTACTAATACATTTTATAAATTGGCCCCTCTCAGGACA
The DNA here is from genome assembly GCA_037367295.1 of Apogon hyalosoma. Classification (NCBI taxonomy): domain Eukaryota; kingdom Metazoa; phylum Chordata; class Actinopteri; order Kurtiformes; family Apogonidae; genus Apogon; species Apogon hyalosoma. Next base: position 8,012,490 of record JAPQRP010000020.1, read on the forward strand.
CTCAAGGTCACCATACAAAGTTGTTGAAATAAAATAAACACAATTAAAATCACACACATACATATATAAAACACACTGATACTTAAAATGGCAGCAGATAAAAGTGAAATTATGGAATTGAGTAAGCCTGTCTGAATAAATAAGTCTTAAGCAGGGATTTGAAGGTGGTAACAGTCTGAATTTTTTATGTGTTGCGGGAGGGCATTCCAGAGGCAGGGGACTGAGTGGCTGAAAGCTCTGGACCCCATGGTGGTCAAGCGGGCAGGTGGGAGGGTGAGTTGCATGGATGAAGATGACCTAAGTGCAGGTGGGAATGTTTATGTGGAGGAGGTTAGTGAGGTACTGAAGAGTGAGGTGGTTTATGGCCTTGAAGGTGAGAAGTAAGATTTTGTGCATGATGCCGAATTAAACAGGAAGCCAGTGGAGTTGTAGCAGGACAGGTGTTATGTGACTCATGGAGGGGGTTCTGCAGTGCAAGGCCTCACGTCATGACATCATAGCTGTCTGGTTAAGGATTGGGGGTGTTTGGGGATATACCCCTAACTGTCGCTTCTGACAGCTACTTTTGTCTAGTTTTTTCTCTGTCATTTAAAGAGACAGCTGTGCTCTTTTTACACCATAATAACTTGACTGTTTTTTGGGGTAAATTTTTTCAGTTCTCCTAAACTGACACCAACATAATGTGGTTCCTTCATATTTATATCCCCGAATGCAGTGTCGAGGATATTACGTTTTTGGTCCGACCACTGCCGCTGGCCCTGCTGGCTCCGCCGCTGCATATCCTACGTGTTAACGCAATAACTTGAAAAATATTGGGTTTAGAAATTCCAAATTTTCCACGTCAATCAATATCATAGAGAGGAAGAACTGATTCGATTTTGGACGATTTACCATTTCTAGATTGGCCACAAGGGGCCGCTCAAAAGGTTAAACTGACTAAACACTCTTTAGTTCATATCTGTGGAACTATTTGTCTGATTGACTTCAAATCAAGTGTAAATGAAAGGTCATGACCTGGGGATGCCTCACATCATGACATCATAGCTGTCTGGTTAAGGATTGGGGGCGTTTGGGGATATACCCCTAGCCATCGCTTCCGACGGCTAGGTTTGCCTAGTTTATTTTTTAAAAAGTTTATGTTTTCCACACATACAATTTCACACATGACAGACATTGCATGCAGTGATTATTTCACACATTTTAAATTATCATCTTTGCAACTCTGTGGTTAGCTTATTTTTTTAAAGATGTTCTGTGGGTGTTAAAGTTTTGTTTTCTAACTTATACATACCTTTGCAATTCAAAAGTGTTCAATACCACTCATTTATTTAGTAACACAATCAGACCAATACTTTGGCACATCATTATATCCCCAAACACAGTTTTGAAAATATTATGTTTTTGGTCCAACCACCACCACCGGCCCCGCCGGGTCGTGACTTGGGGATGCCTCACGTCATGACATCATAACTGTCTGGTTAAGGATTGGGGGCATTCGGGGATATACCCCCAGCCGTCGCTTCCAGTGGCTAGTTTTGTCTAGTTTTCTGGAAAAAAAATTACACTGCAATGTACAGAAGAAAAATACTTATGGACCTGACTGTATTATCAGTTGTTATCTGATGACCTGATTGCTCGTGACCGTGCAGTTAAAAGTTGAATAGTCAATCGGGTTCTGCCCTAAAATAGACTCCACAAATATTTATAGAATCTAAGCCTGTTTTTCATGACTATCTAGTTTGATAGTTGGAACAGAAGTTTCAGTTCAGTTTCTCACATCGCTGTAAACACTGGACGCTTGTGCATTAGCATATGTTTTAAGCAACAAATAATTATATCACCTATTAGATTCAAAAATAAGTAATGTGTTTCAGATCCTGACAAAGTCCCTCACCCTCATGGGTTAAGAAAACATCATAAAAGTTTCACTGTTGACATTACATCACAAAATCAGTATTTACTCCAAAAAGGCAGAACAAAAACAGAGTGGAATTAAATTCCTTTTCACCTAAACCACACACCAGGGTCTGCCGTTCTCTGTAGGTGATGATAATGATCCTGAATTGAGCTGTATACATTATATGCATTGTAAGCACATTTATGGAGACCACAAGTTGTTCATGCCATTTATCAACAGACCATTTTTCTGTGTACATGACAACTCACCCCTAATCTCCTAAATATCACAAAGTAATCTACTCTGGAAAATAAACAGGTTAAATTGCAAATAAAGCACAGGTTTAGAAGCAGAGAGGAACTGGCTTTCTTTATAACTTTCTTGGATAACTTTGGAGAAACTGACTCTGAAATCTGATCTTAGTAGATTTCAAAGTGATGATGAATTTGATTACCCAGTGAAAAACAGTGATAGCGTCAGAATTCCAGAGAGTGAAACTACTGAAGATTAGCATGTCTGTGATGTGTACTCATGGAGCCGTGTAATATCTGATTAAACTATCGTGAACTTTACACTCAATTGTGGACCTAAGTTATCCCAAAATTTGGATGTTGCGAAGGCTAGTCCACTAAAATATTTCAGTGTTTTTTTCCAAGATGCTTTGTGTGACAGAACTGCTACAGAAATGCTTATGCGGAGGTCTGCGCACAAGAAAGTGTACATAACAGGTACAATACAGACCAGGTACAAACAGGTCTACACATATCTGTACTGTATCTGGTGACATGAAATTTATCTCAATACTTTGACAAATGTGTACTTTTGTTTATGAATACAGTGCTCAGAACATGCATGTATCAGATGCTGAATGAATTTTTAGTTTTGTATTTTGCACTTGACCAGGTAAACTTTAATATTCAATGAGCTGTTATATATGTACAAATGAGTTGAATCCCACTGAAACCTCCTTAAATGGATAGTCCAGACTCCCAGGTTTCCAGAGATATATAATTTGTCTGTGTTTCAATGATGTTAATAAGTGTGAAAGTCATTAATAACCACTCATGGAGATGGTTTTTGTTTATGCAAATATGTTCCATGGGTAGCCCTAGTAACATATGTAGGTTGTTCCTAGTAGACATCCAAGGGGGAAAAAGTTAATCTATAACAATATTTTCAAATGTATCCACAAAGGAAATGTATTATTTCTACTCTTTATGTTCAAAGCAGACTTTTTTTCCCCACAAGGGTTTGATTACCAAGACATTAGTGCTTATTGCTGTATGTAAATATAAGGAGTGATGGCTCCATATATTATTTTAACATTTAAAAAGCACTGGACATGACTCTATCTTTAGCCAACAAATCTTTAAAACCTAAATGTGCTTCAAATCTAAAACCTTTCAGTGAGCTTCGACAGATCTCAAGCAACAGTAACTGAATCTCTCACCTGCTGAAATCACTGGGCGTTTCCTCCTCAGTGTTGAAGGCTATGAGACCTCAGGAACAAGATGGAACAGATTTTACTGAATGTCATAGCACAATAATTATAGTAGAGGTACCAATGCCTATAGTCGACCAGAAAACCATGAGCAGGGTCTGAAACACTAAGAGCTGATGCAGGGAAATGTGTAACGCTGGAATGAACGACTGCACAAAGGAAAACACAACGAAATGGCAGCGATCAAGAAAGGGAAGCATATACACAGATGGAATGGAAGAATAAGACATGCGCCACCTACCAGGGAGGGGCAGGTGATCCCACAGGAGGGAAGGAACACAGACCAGGAAGAACAGCTGGTTGAACATTAACCCTCTGGTACCCCACCCAGAAGCCCTTCCAAATCACCGATGGCATGTAATCTGCACAGTAATGTCAGATTTTTTTTTTCCTACCATTTGTTTTTAAGTTTTTTCCTTTTTTTTTTTTTTTTAATATTTCATCAACTTGAGCTGTAAACAAAAATACAGAATCAATAACTGTCAAATTTCTTAAACACTTTAAATGCTGTGTTTTTAATGTAAACATACCAGTTTTGCAAACAAACACATTTTTGAAGTAAAAAAAAAAAAAAAACAGGCTTTTTTTCTTTATAATACATAAAAATTTGATTATTTTTATTTAATTTTGTTTTGCAGCCTGGCATAGGTCAGTGATTAATAGCAACATTGGTTAATATGCATTATTATTTTTTGTGCTAGGTCAAATCTAAAATATGTAAGTGCATTTTTTTTTTTTACTCACATTGGAGAAGGATTCTAGTGTAATCATTTTCTATTTATTACAAAAGAATTGTGACGATTTTAGTGGCTGGGTCAGAATTTAAAAATCATGAAAAAATGAACAACTTTTGAATTCTAACCTAATACAAATTGTGAAAAATAATATGAACTTTGTAACATAAAGTGCAAAGTAGGCACAATATGCTCACCTGGTTACCAATACAGACCCTGATAAGAATGTCAACATAAAATAATAAATGAGACGTGACCTTAGACGATGGTACAGATGTGACATGCCTGAGTGTTACTCTAGGGCCCAATCTCAATTCACCCCTACCCCTTGGCCCTTGCACTTGGCACTACCCCTAGAAATGGAGTTGCAAGGTGTAGTGGTTGAAACATTCTCCTATGAAATGGTTCAACCCTTCCTGACCTGTTATGTCATCAGCAGTCATCGATGCTGCTATAAACAAATGCGATAACTTTGTTTCTGAAAGTATTCCCCATGCTGTCAGTAACTGTGACCATCTCTATTCCATGGGCTTTGGTCATCTTTTAGTGGCTATCAACTGTAAACCGCAGAAATGCAATCTATAACACATTGAAACTGCATTAAACAGACGATCAGATGATTAAATTGTTTCTGAAGAAAATGCATACATTCGTGTTTCTTTCATCACACTGCTGCACTTTTTGCTGTTTTTACCTCCATCTTGCCGATGATTTGAACAGAATTATGGGAAATTTCTCCTACCCCTCCATTCATAGTGTGGTCCCGAAAAATCTCCATTTCGAGGGTAAAACAGTCCTCCGTCTTAGCCCTTCCCCTCCATCTAATCAAGAATTGAGACAACACTGCCCCTTCATGTGTACGCACAAAACGGAGGGGTAAGGGGGAGGGGCCAAGGGCTGAATTGGGATTGGGCCTATGTCTTTGAATGAGCATCACATGCTTATACTTTATGCTGAGAAAGAGAGAGAAAAACAGCCTCTAACGTGGTGCCCATCTGCTCTGTCGTGACTCATCTGATAAGTGGTTTGGACTTTGAACGTAATGTTGTAGTTGCCGAGGGAACACATTCCAGTACAAACAGGTGAGTAGTTTATAGTAAAATGAAACAGGTTTCCAGTGCATGACTCTTATGACTGGCAGATCAAGTTTGTGCCCACATCTACTGCCACACCTGTAACCTGGTAGCAAGGGTGGATCTACAGGGGGGCAAGGGGGGTAACTGCCCCCCTGTTGTAGAGCCTTGCCTCCTAACTTTATGTTCTAAAAACTATACTAAAACAAAAAACAAATCAGCACTGTTCCCAAAAGCCTCTCAAAGTATTGAAATAAAAGATAAATTCACCAAAAAATTATAAAAATCATCTTGGGCCCCTTAAATACTTAGCTCTGCCATCGCATTAAAGGCACAGAGGCTGTGTAACAGTCGAGCCTCCTGTGTGTGTCTAGAAACAGTCTGTAATCAGGCAGAGTGGAGCGACTGAGCCGCCAAGTTTTCACCAGGTGAAGTCAGTTTCCCTAACACACTAAGTTAAAGCCAGATAAATTTGTAATGAATATAATATACGCTAAATGTGATGGTTCAGAACGTTCATTCATCATTAGCCAAAAGTGACTCATTCGTGTGTGATTTCTTGGAGCATTTTCCCCTTTGGTTAATCAGCTGATTATAGTAAACAGTCTATGAAGCATTTAGATATGTGAAACTGGTATGTTTGAATCCAGGGGGTCGCTGTTTCAGGGGCTTCAGTTTCAGTGACAGTGTGATCAGTATTGCAGCAGTTAAACCAGGTTACATCCTTTCTGTCAAACTGGGAAAAGAACAAATATAGAGAGAAAAATACAAGGATTTTAATGCTGAAATATTCATATCTTTGTACTTGCAAGCCACAAGGAAAAGAAAAAGTAAAAGTAACATCATTATTAGTTATTTTGGGGGAAAAATGAGGAAGGAGAAAAATGAAGAAAGAATAGTGGAGAAATCAGGACAGTCAGAGCTGAAGAGGACTACTGAAAGGAACAGACAAGGAAAGAAAAGAAGAAGAGGAAGAAGATGATGTCAAGTGTAAGGGATGAAAATGAAGTGAAGTGTTGGTTTCTGAAAGGGACTGAAGCAGATGCTGAGGAGACAGATGGAGAGAGTGACGCAGGGAGGATCCAGCCTGATTTCATCTGGGCACATATAGTTTTATATAGTTTTATTTTCCATATAGATTCCAGTGCAGTGACATAACATGTTACTCAATAAAATAACACGTTTTCACTAAAAACCTTTGTTATAAGGTTTGATACAGGTTTACGTGCATCTTTATCTGTAATTGTGACAAAACTAAAGATGAAACAAATCTCTACTCTATTGCATAACAATTCAAAAAATAGTTCAAAAGTGTTATTGACTCCATTTATACATATATTTGGATTCCACCCACCGCTCTGGGGACACTCCCATGCCACCCTGACAAGACCTCCTGCCACACCATTGCCACCCCATGTAAAATTTTATAGATCCACCACTGCCTGGTGGAAACCTCTAAACTTGTTTTACACCTTGAATTGCATTTGTATGAGTGGATATTCACCATATGTTACACACATCTGTGATCGACCTGCAGCTACATAACTACAATAAGGCTAAGCCTAGCTTCATGACTTTTACACTGACTAATGGGACGCAAGTATTACCACTGAATACACTTACATTTGTGATGACAACTACATTAGCAAGTATAACTGAAACTTCTACAGCCTCTAAAACACAAATGAAAATAGCCTCAGACAAACCAGCTTCAACCTATCAACCATGCTAAAGTGATATGGAACCCACACACAAAGCCTAAAGGATTATTAGGGGCACAGCTGCATCAGTGTTGCATTAAAGAATGTGCAACTGGAAAAGCTTCTGCTACACTTAAATCCTGACTTTCTCTGCTTGTCTGAAACATGATTAACAACCAAGGTTTCTAATGTTTTTACTAAAGACCACAAAACAGGAAAAAGTGGAGAACTGCTCCTACATTAAAGACAAGTAAATTAAATGTAGGCAATAAAATTAATTAGGTCTCAGAAAAAAATCAGGTGAAAATTTTAAAAAACTGGCTTCTAATGTTATTGTAAGAAGATACTCACCTCTAATCTCTTTGTTCTGTGCACATCCTGATTAGAGAGTCAACAGTAAAGCATTTAGACATTCTTCTAGATGTGTATTAGCATAATTCACATATTTATCTACAGTGTCATGTCTGTTTTTGCACTCAAATAGCAGAAAGTGGCAGTTGGGGTAAGGAAACCACACCTACTTCCTGTTTCTGATACTGGAAATGTAGTCAAGGTGTCAATTCTAAGAAGTGCTTCGGTTAAGACTTTTGCAGACTTTTGCAGACATGTTGGGGTATTGTTTTTTAGTTCGAAGGGACCCACAGGTGAAATTCCAGGGTGGTTGTCAAGTTGAAAAATTACATTTGTGACTTTTGAAAGCAATTTTAGGCAAAATTTTTATTTATTTATTTATTTATTTTTTTTATCGACATGACATACCTACAATAAATGTTGAATATTTCCACAACTACAAGGACCACATACATGAGCATGATATCACATGAAAGCTTTCACTCATGGAATGACTGTACAAGTGTCTGAATGAAAATTTGTTTTACACTGTAAGAGCAAATAGAGCCAGAAGAAGTAAAAACCAATCTCCGCCTAAAGAAAACCAGGTTTTAAAGTGAATATCAGCTTAGAAACATGATAGTAGCTCAAAACCTCTGTCAATCAGTACCCCTGTCTAGGGGTGTGATCATGCTAAGTTTAAAGCTTGTAGTGTGAAACAGTGCAACACTGCACAGGTTTTTAACACTTTAATGCCCAGGTGATTCAGAATTCTAAATGGTAGCCTTTGGTCCTGTTGGACTTTATACATGTACCAGACTGTAAAACCAGTTGTATTTATTTGACACATTACTGCAGTTATAAATAGTAAATAGAAATAAATATAATATAGTTTGTAGTAATAACTATGTAATAATCATATGGGAACGATATAACGATATATACATTTGAGTTGTATAATACATGTGAGGCAACTTATTTATGAATGCTTTTGACAGAAAGGTTGTATAATAATAATAACAAAATTAAAGGATCTTGATTCAGTTTCATTTGCAGCATCGTAATTCCCATTAAACCCTGCTGGTAGAATTTGTTTTTTCCCATCCAAGCGGTTGTACTCATAAGACAGCAGGAACAGTAATTGATAACACATGGGGGGGGGTTACGTTTTTTTTTTATTATTTAGATCTTATTATTATTCATATTATTCAGAATTCTGACTTTTTTTTCTCAAAATTCTGACTTTAATCTCAGAATTGTGACTTTTTTTCTCTGAATTCTGACTTTTTTCTCATAATAATAATGATAATAATAATAATAATAATAAAAAATAAAAATAATATAAAGATGTATTGGACCTTTTTTTTCCCCCGTGGCCCTAATCCTTTTCTGTAGTTTTTGCAATGAATTCTTGTAAATAATCGTATATGATAGTAATAGTGCCATTTTGAGGGGTTCTACTAGAGTCTTTTGCTGCATTTTGTTGAATTTCCAATGTGGTTAGGGTTAGGGTCATGAAATTGTGTAAATATACACGTCACATTTAATTGGCATGTTTTCTGTACACATTATAAGCTTTCCGTGTGTATGTTCACGTGTCAAATACCACGGACTGAGGGTTGGGGTTATGTGACCCAGAGACCTTGGTGTAAATTGACACGTGATTGAATGGTGTTGAATAACACATAAAAGGTCAAAAATGTGTACTTATAGCACACTAAATGCAAGAACTGGCATGTCATTCAATGCAATTTCATGAGATCAGTCTCTGAAGTTCAGTTTTGTTTTTTTGGTGGTTTTTTTTTTTCCTTTTCCACTGTTTTTATCTGTAATTTTCCTGTTTGTAAAGTTCATTGATAGCTTTATTTTAGCTGCAAATATTAAATAAATGTATGTATTTATGTATATGTTTAAATATATAGTCAGAGTTAGCCAGGGCAGAAGCAGATGCAGCGTCTGTAAAAGAAGCAGATGATGGCTGTTTTTGTCAGTGAAATGAGGGGCTCTGTCTACTACTAGACAAAGTGAACACAGACTATCAACAGGATCCAAATGACTAGAAATAATGAAAAATAAGAAGCTGGAACATGGACATAGTGATCAAGACAAACTAAAATGTTTGCGCATGTGCAAAATAGTTGACATTTTATTTCTGTAATCTCATAAAATTTCATAATGCACGTTTATAGTTGTTTTTCATAAGAAATATAAGATATCAAGTCTGTTTTTTTTTCTATAAGACTGTTTTAAGCATTTATTATATGTAATAATCATAGTTAATGGCCATATATTGAAAAGTAAGTTCTTCCTGAAAAAAGGTGCAAAAGAACTGGCAAAAAAAGACAGTTTTATTACAAAAACAACATAAAGAAAGCTAGGCAGCCTGTAGTAATGGTAGTCCTTAACCCACTTACATATTTTACACTTAATGTGATGCTCGACTCTCATTTCTTCATCAGTCACCTTGGTTTGATGGGATTCACATTTATTTATGCATTTATTGCTTTCACCTTTCCACCTCCAGCCCAGTGTTTGACCTCAGACAGAACAGTGCATTATTTTGTGGTCTTTTTCCCATACTTTTCTGTGGTAACCCATTTCATTATCCTAATCTTCTGTCCTTTTCCATCTCTTTCCTTTACTATGGTATATACAGTTGATGGCCTTTACCTGTGATAAGAAAATAACATAGAAACAGAGACATTATGTTATGGCAGGAAGTACTCAGAATATACACATCTGATCAACATTTTTTCGTGAAAAAATAAAAATCTGTTTTTCTGAATTGAGATAATTATCTCGTAAAAACAGAGCCAATTTTTTATTTTTTCATAAAACCGTTTCTCATTATGAGATAATTATCTCATTGGTGCTTGGTCTTAGTGGTGGTGATGCCACCTGGCATGCATACTACATCCAGAAATAGGAAATTTCACACACTTTTGTGTGTCCGTTTGCATGCAGATTTTCCCCTTAAATGCGGAATTAAAAGTGAGAACACAACACCACTTTTTGTTTTCGGTTCAGATTGTTACCATCTAAATGTAGCCTTAATGTTGGAGTTCAGCAGCGCAATGAAGTTTCTGTCTCGCCCCAGTCTATCCACAGGAGGGCGTTGAAGACCGCCTGTAAAAATATCAAAAACAACCTGAAACACCCCAGAAAGGGTTTATAAATACATGGAGAATCATGTAAGACTTTAGAACTTATTTGAAATTTTGTCCAGAATGTCCATTTTCAGAGGACATAGTATAGTCTTACCGTCACACCACTGGAGGACGTTGGAGACCATCTGGAAAAATATCAAAAACAACCTGAAACACCTCATGTCAGGGTTAAACCTACATACAGAGAAAACACACAGGAGTCAAGTATGGGTCGCTCGCGAGGAGAGAGGTTGCAAGTGCACTGCCTCAGTTACACTGGCCCAACTCTCTCTGAGGTGCACTTGTCCTTCTCCTCTTTTTATTGCATTAGGGAATCTGTGGGTTCTAGAAACAGTAGAGCTGATAAAATGGGAGCTGAGGTTACTGGTGAAATACACAGATAAGGACAAAATATAATGGAACCTCATTTAGTTTTTTAATGTGGACCTTGAGTCTGTAATAAAGTGTATCTATCTAGTTTCGTTTTGACATCAACATGGACCATCGACTTTGACACAGGACTGCATATGATGGTTTGTTGGGTCGGAGGCAAACGTTAGTGGGTCGGGTCTGACCGGGGAGCGGCGGAGTGGAACTGGGCCACAGTGAGAACCAGGCCAATCTGTTTAGTGTGTGATCACAGCCGGAGCCGCTTCTCCTGTAGTGTCCCCGCGGTTCCGTTAATCCAGATCCAAGAACACTGGTTAAGTTTTTATTGTTATGTTTTAACTGCCTGTTTTTGTTCTTTTTTCACTTAAGTTTTTATTGAAATTTTATAAGCACATAATCGCCAAAAACAACAAAAAATGAACACACAAACCTTGCTTGGGTACACTACACAACACTACATTCACATTATTCAGTTCTGTAAACGTTCCATTTATTCCATTTTTGTCCATTTGTGTTTCTTGTCACAGTTTGTGAGTTATTTTTTCCATTGAATATATATATATATATATATATATATATATATACCTCTTCAATAATTGTGATCCGTTGGTCCTTTGTTGGTGGTTCTGTCTTTCCTCAGTTCCTTGTAGCAGCTTTTTTGTACCTTAACCAACTATATATCATTTCCCACTACACTTCTGTCAGACCAGTTCCACGCATACAGTCCATTACAGCACACTGGAATCTCATCCCCCAGTATTTGTTGTAACACTCCACACACCATCTCCCAAAGCAGTTATTTTATCACATTTCCAAAAGACATGTGTGATCATCTTCATCAGATTCTCCACATTCCCTCCAACATTTGTCTGTTTAACTGTTTACTTTTCATCTTCAGTGAAGTAAAGAAACGCACCAGATTTTTCCAGAACTCCCTCCAGATCCATGAACTAGTGGCTGTTTGGTGAATCTTCCACATATTAATTCAAACGTCGTCTGTAATTTCCACACTGAGCTCCTTCTCCCATTTGTCTTTGATATAATTGATTGAGTTTTTATCATGTGTCTTGAACCCACAGTAGATTGCAGAAATAACTCCTTTCTCTGATTATGATTTGGATCACACTGTTCACTTCCCTGGACGGGTCAACCTGGATTTCTTTTCTGTAATTTCTTAGTTGTAGATGTCTATAAAAGTCATGTGTCTCCAGATCATGTTTTTCTTGTATGTTCTGGCTTGAATTTGCCATCATAAGTGACCCATTTGAAACTTTTGGAATCCTAGTAACATAGGTTTTTAATATTTTCAACCATAATTCTAATGTGTGACCTGTTACTGGGTCTCTGTTTTTTCTAAATTTGTTGTACAGCTGCTTGTGTCCAGTCTGTTTTTCAGCTTTGAAGGGTACACATGTGTAAGAGGCAGCAGCAAGCAGGGCTCAGGCGCTGCTGGTTCTAAGGGGGTCGTCAGCCACTGATGCCGGCCTGCTGTAAGGCAACGAACACAGACCTGTTTGTTTTTATGCACGTAGAGGGGTTGTGAGAAAATATATTAAATGAAATGACATTTAGATTTTCGTACAATGTCTATATTAATAACCTCAATCACCTGTGGGACCCTAGTTTATTGAGGTCAGCCTCTGGGGGAGCAACAGGGCTGTCACTGACGGAAGCTGCAGCACCTGGAGCAGAGCGGGAGTCTTCCCATAGTTTAACGCCGGGCTTCCAAACTCCTTTTTTTCTGAGTGTTTTTCGTTCTCTTTGGACACTCGGCTTGGATGTATATATATTTTTGTTTTCTTCTTTTGGATTGCCGACGAAGACGTACTGCTTCCACTGCCCCAAGGGTGCTTTGACTGGACTGTGGACAAGTTACCGCTGTTTTTCTTTTCTTTGTTCAACATTGGAACGCTTTTCTGTTTGTGGGTGATTTTCTGTTGTTTTAATTATCGAATATTTCGCAATATTGCAAGGAGTTTGACTTGGCTTCGGACTTTGTTTTTTCCCCTTGTCTTTATTTAGCAACAGAATGGCCCATCCCGACCTTTAGGTGCGTCTGTGATAGCCTTAATTTCCCTGTCATAAATTTTGGTCGTTACACCACTCCACTCCTCGCCTCATCTGCTCTCGGGCATTTGCTGCTACCTGCCTGCCACGAGCCTAAAAGCCTAGGCATTACAACAGCGAGAATCAGGAAAAAGGTCAGAAATGGAGCTGCACGAGATTGGAAAAAACTGACACTGTGATTTTATTAAAACTCTGCGATATGAAAAAATGCTCAGGAGGATCTAACAGCTGTGGCCAGTGGTCAAACAGATTAGTCGAGTTTCCTCTCGTGTCGACAGGTGCGAGGCACTGTCAGCACAGAACGCCTGTTTCAGTTTCATCCTTCTGGAGCCGAAATCATTCCACATAACTGACGTCACTTTTCTTTTTGGCACCAACGCTTCATTTTCAGGGATTTTCTCTTGTTCGTTGCTCATTTTTCAATGTTGTTACCAGCGACTCGCTCCATGTGCAGGGGCGTGGTCTGCTTCTGCAAACTGATGAAGAACGTTTGTGATTGGTGGACGGCTGTGCAGTGTGTGTCAGGTACCCAGGATGAACTTAGAGGAGAACATGTTGAGTTCTTTTGCCTCCTACGTTGCAGGACCTGTGATGTGACTATTTCACACACGTACATCGTGATGATGATGCTCAAACGATATACTGTGCAGCTCTAGTCAGAAATCAGCTAATTTTAGTATTTCAAAGTAAACATTCGGATCAAAATATAGTTTTCAAAAAGTACTATCCAACCTTAGAATGTTGAGAAAATACTTCAGTTCGGTTGGAATAGAGGCTTGAGGTTGTGTAGACCTGTGCTGGCAGCAGCTGCCTAACAGTTTCAAAGGAGAATCCAGAAGAATGCTACAAAAATGTTGGATTTAACTTTTCAAAGTCAGAATTTTGATTAAAGTGTAGTTCTGCAAAAGTACTTTCAGAATATATAACCTTCATAGAAGAAAACGTTCTTTTAGATCTGGATAAATTCATGTGCAGCTCAGTACGGCACACTTCCACGCTCTGAGAACCCCAAAGGTCCTGGTTTACCCAGACTACAGGCATCTGCATCAGTGGAACTGGACACAGTTAGTGTAGACAGAGTACGTCCAGATGATCAAACCCATGTCTGCGTCTCATTTGCAGATTATTGTTAAAATTGCACTTATTTTTCTTAAGAAATTTCATGTTCACGGTTGCATTTTTTTTTTTTTTACAGAATAGTTTGTAGATGTAAATATTTTCATCATGTAATTAAAATGTTTTATTTTAGTTTGTAGTTTTGCAATTTTTTTTCTATAATTTACTTTATTTTAGTGTAGTTTTTATGTATTTTTGATGAGGTTTTATGTATTCTAGCATATTTTTTGTGTATGTTAGTGTATTTTGCATAGTTTTAGATTATCTAACTGCATTTTAGTGGGGGTTTTTTTCTGTATTTAGCAGTTTTTTACCCTGGGCCACACTGGCTGCAGGGTATTGCCATCAGTTGGTCGTCAGTCTCTGTCCAAAACTTTGCCATGCACTGATAAGTCAGGCCACTGGGGGCAGTAGTGTGCCTGGTAAGTCAGACCGAGGGTTTTCAAGTGCATGCACGTTATGTAAAAACTATGCAAAAAACACAAAAAAAGCTGTTAGATATTTAAACATATCTAACTGCATTTTAGTGGGGTTTTTTTGTGACTCGGTCCATAATAACTGAGGTTTGTTGGACTGTTATTTATGTGAATGGAAGGTATGAAATTTGACCAAAGACACTGAGGAAAAATATGTTAAAACGTTCTAAATTCAGCTTCATCAAACCTGCAGATATTCTGCTTATTATCCTATGTCCAAATTTTGCATCTTTCTGTATAGAATAATTTACTTTAACTGTTCCAGTAGCATTTTTATGCACATTTATGCCTAATATTAGGTGATTTGTGATTAGAGTTAAACCTGAGCTCGGTCAAAGGTTGGACTCGTGTCTTTACAGGAAATAAAACAGTAAATCCCACAAAACAGACACAGTGATGGATAAGGTGTGAAAAGATAAAACTGATGATGAATGGAGCAGGAGAGCCAACACTGACCTGGACCACGTGAAAAAGTTCTGCTAGAAATAACGCCCAACAAAGTTAAAACGTTCATATTTATTGTCATTAAAAGTCACTGGTCACAGCACTGGCCAACGGACGCCGTTAGTCTATACATTCATATTTAACAAAATATTACAGTATGAACATGGATGTGTCAAAGAACGAACTGAAGTAACAGATGATTCTTCTGCCTTTCTGCAGGTTTTCTTTTTGAACACACTGGAGCCCTGAGTCAGCACGCTGCATTCACTGCACCTGGGAAAAATGACTGTGACCAGAGAACCCTCATCTGGTATGTGGTTGTGTAGTAAAACTGTAGGTTTGTACTTTTTATACAGGAAACAATTTACTGTTAATACAGAAGAATGAGATCCAAAAGATGCAGAAAATATGGTTTTACGTGTTAAAGTCGTCTGATATAAACTATGTCACAATGTTGGTTTTTATTTGTTGTGATCCAGTTGTAATCTGTAACTTTACCATCAGTTTCTGTATATAAATAGGAATTTAAAATGTGTTTTTTATTTGGCATCAACCTGCAGCTTTAGGACTCAGATGTGGAAGCTTCTCATTATTGATACTCTGCAAAAATCAAAATCTGACCAAGATCGTTTTCACTGGTTCCATTGGCAATTGCTCTTTTTTTTTTTCTTAAGATTTTTTTTTTTTGCTTAATTAAAGCAAAAAAAAAAAAATCTGCCCATGGAACAAGTGAAAATGATCTCGGTCAGATTTCTTAAATCAGATTTTCCAGATCTATTGCCTATAAATCAGTTCTTGTATCTGACTGAGAAGTTCCTCTGTAGGTGATTCTGTCTGATTTTAAGTGTGATGAGATATTTGGACTAGAAATGACACAAATACACTTGGTCAGAGTTAGATTTTTTTTTTTCCAGTGTGTGATGAGTTTTCTTTGACAAACTGTCATTTTGTTTCAGGTCAGTGCTTTAATCCTGTCTGTTCATGCTTTTACAATCTGATTTGATGTTTTATGGTTATTTTAATCTTTTTTGGTTGTTTTTCTTTAAGTGCTTTGCTGTTAGGTTAAAGAAAACGAGAAATTTGAGAGGATTTTTTTTTTTTTTTTTTTCCCCAGCAGTAAGTGGCTGATGGATTTCACTGTTCTGTTTGTAAATGCACAGGTATTTTGTTAAAAGGGCTGAGGACTGAATCTGAGCCTCGTCTTCATGTGGCGGTTAATGTCTTCTCCAGTTTTTTCCTGCAGGTTGTGAATGCAGCATCACAAAAAAAACAAAACATTGCCTCTTCTCTGATCACACAGTGTGGATGTTGTTGCCATAGTTACAGCATCACCCCCAGACGGAGGCGGGGCTCCGCTTACACCGACCTAGTGCAGGATTTTGTGGTAGGGGTGGAGCGGCAGCGACGCCGTGAAGGCTCTGATGTCGGTGATGAGCGCGGCGTCCTGCAGCTGCGGCGTCGAGGCCGGCAGGAAGCTCAGCTCGCTGACCTCGCCGTACGTGGAGGACGGGGGGTTGTCGGCGCCGTCTGAGGGGCAGGGGACGCTCTGGTCTGACGGGTCGTTCTCCTCCACGCCGAAACCGACCACCTGACGAAGGTGAGAAAACCAGTGTTAAAGCTAATGATGCATATTAGAGCAGAACCTGAAACTGGATGGAAGCTGTGTAGTTTAGATCCTATTTTATATAAACTAATACAGCTGTGGGTTATATAAAAACATCATTCAAATAGTCATATATAGTGTAAATGAGAATTGCATATAATTATAGCCGACTGTATTTATGAGTTTATAGGTGGTGCACTGCAAAAATCTAACTGACCAAGTGTATTTGTGTCATTTCTAGTCCAAATATCTGATCATATTTCAAATCAGAATCACCTACAGAGGAACTTTTCAATGAGATATAAGAACTGATTTATAGACAATAGATCTGGAAAATCTGATTT
>JAPQRP010000020.1:8060656-8078278 GCA_037367295.1 Apogon hyalosoma
CGCACCTTTCCTGAAAATTTCATGGAAATTGGTCCAGTAGTTTTTGCGTAAAGTTGCTGACAAACAAACAAAAAAACTGACCCAAAAACAATACCCTCGCCTCCCCTTCGGGGGGTGAGGTAATAATATAAAAATGTGTTTTATCCAAAAAATAGTTTCTCTTTTATCTCAGTAAATATTTATTTTTCAAATGGACCCAAAGTGTTTCCAAACCTGCTTCATAACATTCGTCTACATCTGGTTTGAATTTTTAGTCCCATGTCCTGTTTTTAGGACCAGTTTCAGAGAACCCACCTGCAGTTTTTTTGTTAAATCTCACAAAGACGTGTTAGGCATGTATTGAGGGTTTGTTACAGACTCAAGATTCAAAAACAAAATAAACATGGCTCAGTGGCAAAAATTTAGTTTGGGAGTTTTTATTTCTTACATGCAAAAAACTATGCAAAAAACAGACAAGATTCATTAATCGCCTAAACCACTTAGGCTACGTTTACACATAGCCACAGGTTTTTGAAAATGGAGCTCTTTCTCTGCGTTTGTGCCTATTGTTCCTCAACAATGATGAGCATGGGCACCAAAACTAATGGTTTCTATAAACTCCAGTCAAAGTGGAGACTTTGGTAAATCTCCCGTTTCATGCATGTAAACAGTGGGAAACTGATCTTCAATGGACGTCACAGTTTTCAAAGGAAATATTCTACCACTTCACACATGGTGATACGGTGTAGAGGGCAAGGATGAGCTGATAAGTGAAATTACAAGTATTAAAGAAGAAAATAGAGCGCTGCCACATGACGTCCAGGGTCATCTGATGTATGTTTACGCGGCCATATTGGACGACGACCCACAAGCTGGAAAGAGGCGTGCAAGGCCTGTTAGACAATTGTACTTAACTGTAGTCATGGTTAATGAAATGTTACTTTAAATCTAGACAGTAACAATAATAACTTTATATAGCACCTTTAAAAACTGGGTTTACAAAGTGCTTTGACAGACAAGGCAGTAGGGCACAACAGTGGAATATGTCAGGATCCAGAGACGAGGGGAACCCAAACGTGTGAGGTGAACAAAATACAGAGACTCAAAGCGACACATAAAGGAATAACAGTTTATTAATACATGAACACACGAATTCAAGTAATACAAAAACCAAAATGAGAACAGAGGGCGTCAAGACACAAAGAACAAACAGAGGCATGGAACCTGAAAAATAAAACACACCTGGAGATAAACTCATACACAGTAAATCTAACAAGCAAATAAAGAACAAAAAGCACTTGGAAAAAAAAACACTCACAGAAATCTATCAAATAACAAACTCAGGCATCAGGAAAATTTCACACGAGAGATCGAAATATATTTAACAAACCATAATCCAAGTTACCAGCATGGAAGCAAAGACGTTCTGGAACTGCAGCGCTTAAATGCAGGCGGTGAGTGCTTGACTGGAGATGCCTTCCAGGTGTGTGCCGTTAACCCACCAGCCTCTAGGAATACAGGGAGCAAACAGGAAACCACACAAAACCCAAAATAAAAGCAGATCATGACAGAGTAAAAACAGAGCAAACAACACAACTATAAAAGAAATAAGTACAGCGAACGCGAAAACATGAGCAAGTTTGAATGCGTCGTAGTAGAGAGGGCAGAAAAAAACGTAACATGATGGTGTCAGATCAATGCAAAAATGAAGGAATGGAATAAAATATCATGTATGTTCTACATGAATAATCACAACAGGGTAAAATGAAATACTCAAACATTAAAAACATTAAAAAGAGAAGACATCACGTACAGGCTAGTCTATAAAAATGTGTATTAAGAAGTGATTTGAGGTCTTTAATCTTTTTAGTAATTAGCAGTTAATGTTTTAAGTTAGGATTCCTTCATTTGACTACTGAGTGGGAAAGTTCTTAGGGTCACAACTTGGTCCACACACCAAACTGACAGATTTATGAACACAGGCCTTAGGTTTTACCTTAGACACACTTTTAATTACACACGTCCACAAAGGATTGTAAATCACAGGAGCTAAAATGCAAAAACACTGTCAGTGTAGGGGTAAACATCTGCTTGACTTAGAATCATCAGATAACACCGGCCCACTGTTGGTGACCCAACCCACCTTCTCCACAGATTGGGGATCAGTTTACAAGGATATAAAAGTGATGTGTTTTGGAATTCCTTTGTGGGGGTGGATCCTCAGCCTAGTTGTAGTTTGTTTGTGGTCAGATCAAGTCCAAATTATTAAATTTATAAAAATGAGACCAAAAAGAATCCAGACTAATTCTTGAAGCTTCCAACAAAAGAACACGTAAAAATGAACTTTTGCGCCGCTCAAACAGAGCCGGACATGGTGAAAAGAAGTCTTCCTGCAGGAGCCCCTCTGTTTGAACCAACCAGGGAGAAAAATATAAGGAACTTAGTGACAGAGGAGAAGTGTGGTAGTAGAGCTCCGGTCACCTGTGGGCTGGTTACCTTGGTTACTCTGCAGAGTTGTATCCACCACCAGTAGAGTTAACTCGCGCCTTGACCCGTGTGGATCCACAGGTTCTAGATGGGGTCGTTTTTCTGCTGTTGTGTATTTGTTCATGCTGTACCACATTTGTCCAGCAGCGTTGTCCAAAGTGTTCTAGGCATGGCAACGTGACTGTAAGGCTGCTGTACTCCAGAATGACTAATATCTCCCCCTCATGCCCCAACGGCCCCAGCCCCATAAAACTACCCCAGAGTTCCTGTGGTGGAAATGTGCCTATTGTTCCAAATCACATCAAACCACGGAGATGTCGACGAATATCATCACAGGATATCTATGCTTGCAGTGAAATGGCAGTAAATGTTTACAGGCAGCTGAGTAATTACAGGTTTCATTTTAATAACGATCTACTCGCAGAGATCAGTTTGACCCAGACCTTTTTCAGTGTTCTTATTTTCCTCTGTTTCTGTCTAATGTGTCTAGATGACTCTTTTCTTACTGTCTTTTATTGCAGCAAAAGGATGTATGTCCGAAAAGCAAAGACATTCCTGCTGATGGGAACTTTTGGTCTTTTAATGCTTCATGTTTGGAAGTACCTGGTTGACCACAAAACCATCCGTTTCCATGGAGATGTAACAGAAGCTAATCTAACAAAGGAAGTCACAAGAAGCCCATCCAACATGTTCACCTGGTCAAAGTGTAAACGAAACACATCTGCTGCCAGCGTCACAGGCTTCAGCTCTCTTCCTGGTCACATCCAAGACTTTCTCTACTACCGTCACTGTCGTCATTTCCCTTTGCTCCTGGATGTCCCTGACAAATGTGGAGGAGCTGATAAATCTGCAGAGGTCTTCCTTCTGTTGGTCATCAAAAGCTCCCCTGGGAACTACGACCGCCGAGAGGTGCTGCGCAGAACCTGGGCTAAAGAGAGGCTACAACACAGGGCGTGGATTCGGAGGGTTTTCATCTTGGGGACGACGGCGACTGCTGTTGAGAAAGACCACCTGAACCGTCTTCTCATGTTGGAGAATCGCGAGTACAACGACATCCTCCAGTGGGACTTCAGCGACTCGTTCTTCAACCTCACCCTGAAGCAGATACTGTTCTTAGAGTGGATGGAAACAAATTGTCCTCGTCCTCGCTTCCTGTTAAATGGTGACGATGACATCTTTGCCAACACGGACAACATGGTTGAGTATCTCCAGAGTCTAACGGACAACGATGGAAGCAAGCACCTGTTGACAGGATATCTGTTCGAATCTACCAGTCCCGTCAGGACACTGGCAAGCAAATATTACATTCCTGTTCAGGTGTATGAATCAGACGAGTATCCTCCGTACTGTGGCGGTGGAGGGTACCTCCTGTCAGGTCATACAGCAATGGTCATATACAACATGTCCAAGTCCATCACCATCATTCCCATTGACGACGCCTACATGGGCATGTGTTTGGCCAAAGCAGGACTTGCGCCTGTTCATCATATGGGTGTGAAGACCTTAGGGTTTAACATTCCTTCAAAGAAACCAGACACTGATAACCCATGCTACTACAGAGATGTTCTGTTGGTCCACAGATTCGACACAGCTCACATTTTCCTCATGTGGGACCAGATCCATGACCCCAAACTGAAATGTGGTGCTGTAAAACCAACTTTTCACAGCAATAACACAGAAACCTCTAACAGGTTCTTGTAAAATGGAGATTGTGTGATTCTAAGCTGTGCGTGACTTACAGTTTTCTGTGTTTTAGTCAAGTGTCAGCTGATGGCACACTGCAAAAACCTAAATCTGACCAAGTGCATTTGTCTCATTTCTAGTCCAAATATCTCATCACACTTAAAATAAGACAGAATGATCTAAAGAGTAACTTTTCAATTAGATATAAGAACAGATTTATAAACAATAGATCTGGAAAATCTGATTTCAAGAAATCTTACCAAGATCATTTTCACTTGTTCCACTGGCAGATTTGTTTTTTTTTTTATGAATTCAAGATTTTTACCGACTGGTTGCTTTAACCCCCATCATCACAAAATGTTTTGAGAGACTAGTTCTCCCCTACAGAAAAGCTGCCATCCCTGCCAGTCTCAACCAACATCAGTTTGCATATCAGTCAAATAGGTGGACAGATGACGCACTCGTAACAGCTCTCCACTCAGCCCTTACACATCTGGAACAGAAGAACACATATGTAAGGAGGCTGTTTGTTGATTTTAGTTCTGCATTTAATACAATAATCCCACACAAACTGGTTCAAAAACTGAGCAACTT
Source organism: Apogon hyalosoma (assembly GCA_037367295.1). Taxonomy (NCBI): domain Eukaryota; kingdom Metazoa; phylum Chordata; class Actinopteri; order Kurtiformes; family Apogonidae; genus Apogon; species Apogon hyalosoma. The sequence continues at coordinate 8,065,400 of JAPQRP010000020.1, forward strand.
GGGCGTAAGCAGTTCACTGTGCACATGGGTGATGGACTCCCTTAGGAACAGACCCCAGAAAGTCAGGGTGGGGGGTCACACCTCCGCCACTCTTGTGCTGAGCACTGGAACACCGCAGGGTTGCGTCCTCGGTCCTTTCCTCTTCTCCCTCCACATATGACTGCTCCTCTATTCACACCACTAACACCACTAGGAAATTTGCCGACGACACTGCTGTAGTAGGACGAATAACGAACAACAAGACAGACTATAGGGCAGAGATTCAACATCTGGCACAATGGTGTTCCTATAGCAACCTGGACTTAAACACAACCAAAACAAAAGAAATAATAATAAACAATAGGAGATCCAGACGGGTAGAGCACTCTGCACTTTACATACATGGAGAGGAGGTAGACAGAGTAGACAGCATCAAGTACCTGGAGGTCTCCATCTCAGCTGACCTCACCTGGTCCAGAAACATCTACCTTCAGGTGGGGAAGGCCCAGCAGAGACTGTTCTTCCTGTGGAAGCTAAGGCGGGCCCACCTTCCGCAGCCGCTGCTGATAAACTTTTACCGGGCCGTCATGAAGCGCCTCCTGACCTGCTGCTGCTCTGTGTGGTTGTTTACCAGCTGCCCAGCAGAGGACAGGAGACCTGCAACCAGTGCTGAGGGCAGCAGAAAGGCTGATCGGAACCACACCCCCACACACACACATTTACGCTGGCCGGCTCCACAGGAAAGCCACCTGTATTTTAAGGGACCCCACCCACCCAGGACATGAACTTTTTAACCCCACTTCAATCACACATGAACAGACACTCCCCCAAGGAGTGACAGTACATTTTACCCCTGGTTTTATGGACACCTAGAAGGTATTTATATATATATATATATAATGATGGATTGGACTTACAGAGTTTTTACTATTTTATTTATTTATTTGAATGAATGAATTGTGGTGTGGTGCTGTTGCTGAGAGCTGCTAAATTGGTTTTCATTGTTTTTTTTAGCAATGACAATAAAGTTTTCTATTCTGTTCTACTCTATTCTATTTTTCTGCTTAATTCAAGCAACAACAAAAAAATCTGCCAATGGAACAAGTGAAGATTATCTTGGTCAGATTTCTTAAATCAGATTTTCCAGATCTATTGTCTATAAATCAGTTCTTCTATCTCAGTGTAAAGTTCCTCTGTAGGTGATTCTGTCTGATTTTAAGTGTGATGAGATATTTGGACTAGAAATGACACAAATACACTGGGTCAGATTTAGATTTTTTTTTTTCCAGTACACATTTGGCTAAAACTCTCCCACTGACTGAATGAGGAAATCAAACACCATGTGTGGCTGAAAGATACGAGGGACCGTATGGGATTTTATTCAAAATTACCATTCACACACGTGAAATACTTCCTCAAACATAAATTTTTCACTGGAACAGGACAGGAAGGCAATATGTTGTTTTCTTGTGGCAGAAATTCTAATGAAAGACTTGATCTTTGAATAAAAATATGTTTGTGACGGGTTTGAAAATTCATCTTTTGTTATTGTCTACGTATCATCAGTTTTTGTCAGTACAATGACATAGATATTGATGGAAGAACTGAAGTGATTTGGGTTATACACACACACACAATCGTGGATTATTAGACCATGAACTCATCAAAACAGTGGTTATGCAATCAAGTACTAACTCCTGTGTGTATCACGTGACTAAAACAGACACACACACACACACACACACACATATATATATATATATGTACAATGTACTATTCAGAGTACTGCCCTAAGTTTTTAAAAAATGCAAATCATGTAAAATAAATGAAACACGTACAAAGTAATGATAGACGTCAAATTAAAGATACATACAAACTAATAACGTAAACTAAATGAAACCAACGACGTGTACAAAGTAATAACCAATGTCTATATAATCTGTTCACATTTGTGCAATACTCACAATGGATGTTCATCAACGAGCAGCGTCCGGTCAGGATTTATTCTGAAAAGGTGTTTTCACTTCCATGTAGTGCATTTACTCTTTGGTTCAAACAAAAAGCTGTCTTTTTCACATTGATCTTGTTCTTTTACCTCATTTTCATCTTAAGCCTTTTACTGGTGATGTCTTCTTTCACTTTATCATACTGATATTTGTCTAGTTCATATTGTTCAAATTTCTATTCAAACTGTCATTCCAACTGTGTTTAATAGTGTTTAACATGTATATTTGGTGTCAATATTTAGAGCGAGATATACATATGTGTGTATATTTAGAGCTTCATATATACACATCATTTAATTTTCAACTTAAAAACAAGACCAGAATATTTTTGGCCAATTTTTCAACTCTCACAGTGAATTCAGACTTTTTTCCCCTCAGAATTATGACTTTAATCTCAGAATAATTTTAAAAATATTTAAAACAGAATTCTGAGGAAAAAGTCAGAATTCTGACTTTTTTCTCTGAATTCTGTTTTAAATATTTTTTTAATTATTGTTCTGAGAATTAAAGTCAGAATTCTGACTTTTTTTCTCAGAATAGTAAAAAAAAAACATTGAACCTTAATTTTTTTCCTCCAGTGGCCCTAATCCTCTTCCGTACCAGCAGGAGACGCTGTAGGCAATAGAACGCATGGCTCTAATTAACACTTTAGTCAAGTTTTTTCTCAAAATTTACAGATTTACCACCAATTTAAGCCATTACTGTTTTCAAAGTAATGTAATATATATAGATGTATCCTCCTTCTTTGGAAGTCGCCTAAACCTCCAGCAGAACACACCTGGATAACGAATGTAACTTCTTTCCTGAAACTGGAAAAGATCAAATTCTCTCTGAGGAACAACGGAGAAATGTGACATTCCATGGAAGCCTTTCCTCTCTGACTTTGATAAAACAACTATAGAAAACATAGACTACAATAGCTGTAACACTCATTAAGTGAATGTGGACCAATGTGGGTGGGGGGTACTACTTTTCCCTTGTGTACCCTTCGGGTCAATTTGACCCCATTCTGCTGCCTTCGTCTTGTGGACGTGGAAGGCAGCAGAAGGGTTAAGTTTTTTGTTTGTTGGTTTTTGGACATGCTTCTACCTGTGCTGAGAGGATATGTATACTAAAAATGAGTCCAAAAAAGATTATATAAAAAACAAAAGTACATTCCTTGACTTTACTTTTTAAGTTTTTATGGTTTTACATAATTTCATGACCATGGGAACTTCTTGAATTCAGACATTTGAAGGCCTCGAGGTCTTTTTAGGTCGCGCAGAAACCCTTTCACAAAAACTGCAGATTTCGTACAGTTAAAGAACCACAGGACAAAAGCCCAGTTTCAGTCAAGTTTTATTTCAGCAAAGCTAAAAGGAATACATCTGTTCTAACACACATGAGATGGGGCAAGGATTAGGGTGTTGTAAAACAGTCTGAGCAGAAGCATAACATGGGTTTACGCTCCAGGAACAGACAGGTTATTACACTGTAGGTAGGAAGAGGTCTGACCACACTGTCAACCAACATCACAGCATTGATCGAGAGGAGGACAGAAGGACAACTGGCTCTGATGAGGCTCCGCGGGGCAGTGATAAGAACATTTAAAAAAGCTTTATTCAGTGTCAAGTGTATGAAACCAATACAAACAGAATCAGAGGAACAAGGCAGGATGGCATCTGCACGTCGCTGTGCATGCTCATTGTGCATTCTATGGCTGAAAATATAATCCCCTCTGAACCCCCCCCCCCCCGTGTTCATCTACACCAGCTCTTCATGGAGAGCCACCGAAGCCGTCACATTACAGGATCATCAGTGCAACTATCCTGGGCCCTGAGCCGGGGGAGCAAAAGGGTCCGACCCATGATGTCAAGTTATAAGGCCTCTAAGTCTAACACCTTTCACAGTCACACAACAGAAAACCACCACCCCAGGAACAAAATACCCAGCTGTGAAACATCGACATGCAAGGCAAGATAACATCCACTGGGCGTCGGGGCTTTTCTCTTAACTTTGACAAAGCTTATTGTTGTCTACTGTATCCATGGGCATTTTTTTCTTTTTTTTTTTTTCTTTTCTTTTTTACAAAAAGGCAGACACAAAGCTATTTAATCAAATAAACCAATTCTGGTACTGGCAATTATTTACACGTTATGTTTTCCTTTTCCCTTTTCCAGATTTCATATACATATGATTCTTCAAAACCCGTGTTGTTACCAAGTTGTGCAACTTAAAATCCAAGGTCACACTCCACAGATCTATATTTATGTTTGTTCTCTACCTTTGACTTTTATACTTAGCGCCATTAAAAATGCACGGGTCAGAATATGAATATTTGGAGATATATTAGATTAACTGGTTTGGGGTTGCCTTCATATTAAAGAGGGAAGCATTGGCCATTACAGAATGAACTGTGGACAAATTATGATCAACTGAACAGGTTTATTCAGTCACTGAATACAGGTACTCAGAAACTGAAAGTGTCTTCATTCAACATGGGCTGTTCCACCTCTGGTTCCAAACAAGCAGTGCAGTGACAACATGTGCACTGCAAAAATCTACATCTGACCAAGTGTATTTTTGTCATTTCTAGTCCAAATATCTCATCATGCTTAAAATAAGACATAAGCACTTAAAAGAGGAACTTTTCAGTGAGATATAAGAACTGCTTAATTCAAGATTTTTTTTGCTTAATTCAAGCAAAAAATCTGCCAACAGAACAAGTGAAAATGATCTTGGTCAGATTTCTTAAATCAGATTTTCCAGATCTATTGTCTATAAATCAGTTCTTATATCTCACTGAAAAGTTCCTCTGTAGGTGATTCTGTCTGATTTTAAATGTGATAAGATATTTGGACTAGAAATGAGACAAATACACTTGGTCAGATTTAGAGTTTTGCAGTGTGGAACTAAGTCTGATGATCCTGTCCTGAGGATCTGACCCCTCAGACCACTGATTGGACCGCCATGACAGCACAGACGGCAGCGACTTCACCGCGGCTCAGACCTGCGGAACAGGCCAATGGCACGTTCTCTCTGTTGTATTGTAAGTCGTAGCATTTTGAGCGTTTTCTTTGTGCCTTTATATGGACTATTGACCACACCTACAGTTACCAGTCAGACTGACTCTGGACAAGAGATTTGACTTAATGTCCGACATTAAGGGATTAGTCCAAACGCCGACGTTGCACGCATCAGGAATGAAAGAAATACAGCTGTGAACTGTGTTACTCATCTCATGAGCAACATATACAAAATAGGCACCTGAGCAAATCACGTTCTGGAAATTACACGTTTGGACCGTGCGTTTTTAAAGGTGTTAAGTATACATACTTGGAAGTAACAGCTAAAACTCAAGAGCCAGTCCAGGTAATTCGCCAGAAGGTGGTGCTAGATGTAGAAAATACTTCTCAGATTCACCAATACAACATTGATCCTATAAGCACAAGTCCCAGAATAAAATGGAGATATGCATATTCACCATAAATACACATCTAAGGGGATTTTCTGGAAGAGTTGCTTCTACTTTGTGCTGTTCTTCACAGTGCATCCTTGGTTCTGTTGATTTAAACAGTGTGGAGAAATGTTGCAATGCCCCTACGTGGTTGCAGAGTGGGCAGTGAAACCGAGAGGGTGGGCACTGTGGCTGGCAGGAAGCTCATTGCCTTACATAAACAATAATAGTTATAATAATAAAATTAAAACGGTAACAAAATGTTATCAAATGGGGACAGACTCTCCAGGTGACAGAAGGCTACAGGAGTCATGTACCAGGATGAGACTCTATAAGGGTAGTGTCGACTTCATCTGTCAAGTCCATCGCTGATCTTACATCTATTCCGCCACTTAACTATTCATTCACCCCACATACACACACACAGAACACACAATACACACACCCACAGCTCAGCATGCGTACAAACATATACATATATACCAGCCCACACAGGGAATGGCCAAGACAGAAACAAAAACCATCAGGATGACGTTCCCTCCATGATGAAACCAGTCATAAATCGGACACTGATCTGAAATACATACTTTTGGACAGGTACAGAATGACCAGATGTTTTTGTTCAGGTGGGATCATCCTTTCTGCTCTTTGTCTAATTTGGCTACGCCCTGTATGTGCGAACACACACACACACATCAAACACACACACGCACACACACACACTTATGAGTCCTCGTTCATCTCTTGACTATCTGTCCTGGCGATTTTCCTTGGCGGTGCCGGACTGTCGCCCTCACCTTGTTCCTGTTCCCTTTTCTTTGCTGCATTCTGTTTAACAGAAAAGATTAGACTGAAGTCAGTAATATCATAGGAATCAGTTTCACCGACTGACGACCAGCTTTCATGAATATTAATATTAACACAAGACTAATAAAAGCCAGAATTAATGACAAGTAGAACTAAAATTAGCAGTGAAACAATCATATTTGCACGAAAGAGGATTAGGGCCACTGGGAAAAAAAAAAAAATTAAAATGAAGGTCCAAAATATTTTTTTTATTATTATCATAATTAGGAGAAAAAAGCCAGAATTCTGACATGAATCTTGGAATTCTGACTTTTTTCTCGGACCTCTAACTTTTTTTTTCCGGAATTCTGACTTAATTTTTTTTTTTCTGAGATTATTCAAAATTCTGAGATTAAAGTCAGAATTCTAAAAAAAAAAAGTCTGAATTATGACTTTTCTCAGAATTCTGACTTTTTTCCCAGAATAATAATTTTAAAAAATCTATTAGACCTTGATTAAATTTTTTTTCCAGTGGCCCTGATCCTCTTCCATATATTTGCTACCAGAAATACAGTAAAATTAAAGAAAAACTTAACAGAAAAGGTCATAGTGAACAAAATAAAATACAATGTAGGACCATTTCATATCTGATGTAACCGTCTTTCATCCTGCTTTTTGCTTCTATATAAAAACTAAAATTCAAAAAACATCAAATTTATAGAAAACATCAATCATTTTCTAAAATATAAAATTTGCGATGGGTAATTTGTTCATGTGCACCCTTATTTCACTAACAGAAGCCCCTGTGGTTAGATTTGTCTCTGGAGTCTGACGGTTTCTCATGCGACGTCGCCTGAAGGCTCCACGCTCACACTCATTCATCAGTGTTTCTGCCCTCAGCCTTTACACCATGAGATTTACCACAGACCCCCTGAACATTTTCACATGATGAACTGCAGATGATGAAAAACTAAATACTTTACTTTTTCAAAAATTGTACAAAAATGTGAAGGCAACTTCCTGATGAAAGACAAATAAACATATCTGTCAGTAAGTCTATCTAATATTTAATATAACTGTGAAAACACTACAAACTTGTCTTTGTAATGGATCAACTTTGTATCCTCTAGCCGCCCAGAATTTGGATCACTCCTCTAAAAATGTCCTTTTTTTTTTTTTAATAATCTCTCTGCATTTATTCTTCGTTTTATGTTTTTCTGCATAAACATGTGTAATGTTTAAAGAACCCGGAGGTACTGTAACGCTATGATTGTTTTAAAGTGAGAAATACCGTAACCGTAAGCACCCAGTTCATGTTATTTATTTATTTTACACTTTTGTATGTATAAAATAAGACATATGAAAAGGACTCTAATAATATCTATAGGAATGGTAATGTTGGAGATATTTTGTCACCTTTTTCAATAAAAATAAAATGTTAAAAAAAAAAACAAAACCTTGTCTTTGTACTTTTCAGTGATATTAAGATTCAAATTACTTGGCAAATCACTGACTGTATTTTTATTGTATTTTAGAAAAAGTCCCGACTTTTCTGGGAATGGAGTTTGTAAAAACTATACCAAAACAAACCTAAAAAATGAAACGAAACTAAAATGAAAGTAAAATTAAAAAAACAGAGAAAAGTAAAACTCAAAACTATAACAACTCAGGCAAGAACTATGAAATGAATGGAGAAACAATTAAGAAATGAAAAACAATCCCTCTGTAGGTTCTTCTTGTATAACTTCTTCATTGATGTAGTTGCTGTGAGTAATGTGTTGATGTATATACATGTGAATGTGTACAGATGGGTGTATGTATCAACTATGTACATAGACTGTCGAGAGCCATACAAGGGAGGAGGGTGGGGGGCGGGACTGGAAAAGTTCATGTAATACTTTTGTTTTCATTTTTTTTTATTTATTCTTTTCTCTTCTGATGTCCAAAAATCATCCCTGTGTGGTGTATCTAAGTTTATACAATGATGCACGTTCCTCCTGTAAAAAGTGCCTTATCTCACTGTAACGAACAGTAGATACGGACTAAACACCATAAACATCCTGTAAAAGCTTCTGTTAATAAAAACAAATCTTTAAAAAAAAAAAAGAAAAATAGGGAACTGCTTGTGCTCACCTTTTTATCCCACTGCTGATGAAGGTAACGCAGGAGGATATTAGTTTTCTCTGTTACAATAACTGCAGCGAAAAGAAACAACACTCATATTAGGAACAAATCATATTCACATTTAATGAGTGATGAGGTCCCCCACCACATTAGTGAGGATAAAGCCGGTTCAGAAGATGAACGAATGAATGAAGACGATGAGTGATAAAGTCCAACAGTGGGTCTTGTTCAGATCAGTGTGGTTTAATGTGACTATTTGTCGGTACCTACTCTGTTCAGACGGGTATTCACGTGTCGGAAGGTACACAGAGGGCCTCCGATTCTGTAAAACACAACACAGCAAGATTCCCAATTATGATACGATGTTCAGGTAGTTTAAGGAATTATCAAAATATTTTAGAAATATCTGTGTGATTTATCTTAACCCATAAAGACCCAGTGCAACTTCTGTGACTCTCTGTTTAACCTTTCTTAAGCAATTTATCACAACATTACCCTCTGTATTTTGCATTTTTCAGCATAATAGAAAAGAATAGAATGCCTTTATTGTCATTATACACATGTTCAACGAAATTACAAGAGACAACTCTTTTGTGGTGCGTAGTGCAAAACAGTTTAAAAGAAAAGTGGAAATATATATACAGAAAAAAAAAACATGCCAACCAACCAAAAAAAACAGTAGAGATAAATATAATGCATTTTGATCCTGGCTGAACGCTGACGATATATGCTAAATATATATCCTTGTTTGAGATAATGTCACTATAAATCATGTATTTTCCAATTTTTAATTCACCGTTCATGTAGTTTTTCATCAAAACAGAGTAAATTCAAAGGTTATTATATCAAAACAGAGAATACTGAAGAAAAAGTGACTTTTTCAGCAACTATATCAATAACTGAATGTAAAACCAGTGTCTCCATCCACTGTTATTGATCAAACTACAGGGTTTTACTGGTGAATCAATGCTGTAGAAGATGGTGTTTCCACAGTAACTACGGAGTTTCTGAACGCCCAAATGGGTCATATCTGATGACCATGAAAAGATGAAAAACTGCATTTTACACCAGATATTTACATGTGTTGCTGTGATTAGTGGATCAATAATTATTAAACATTTTAGATCAGTAGATGCTTTTGGTTGGTGGTGACTGGGTCTTTAAGGGATAAGACAGAAGCAAATGTTTTGCATCTCACACATATAACAGTGGACTGATTAATGACAATGTGTGGAAATAACATCAGACTACTTACAGATGCTTTACAAACAGAGTCTGCATGAAACCTACTAAAGTTGCTCTTATTGTAGACGGGAAGTCCTTTCAAGAAATCAGCCTGTGGGAAGAGAGTGAGCTGTTGAGTTCATTTTGCAGCCGTTTGTTTGCCGAGTGTCTTTTCTCTGCAAATATTCTAAATATAAAGAAGAACTGAGCAGTTTTCCTACTACATGACAAACACTAAACGGAACAAAACAACACTGGTATAAGTGAATGACAAAATATATCAAGAGCAGAAAAAAAGTGTTCTTAATGTAGGTATTACATTCATGTACAATAATGAGACACTTGCACTTTACTTGGTATGAGTATTTTTATTTTAATCAACTTTATACATCGCCTACTACGCTGCACTACATCTCAGAGCGGATCTGGGCATTGTGTGGCCCAATAGCTGACCCTGACTGGCCCGCATGAGGTCACTGGCAAATTAAAAGTCAATACAAATATATATCATTACAATAGATATAACCAATACAATGCCACTGCTTTTATTTTGAAGTATCTGCTAAATTAACGTTTTTTCGTGCGTACTTTCCATTCTTAGCATAAGGCTAATGCACTGATTGGTTTTTTGGCCAGTTTCAGCCCATGAAGATGTCAACTAACTCCAAAAAAGAAAGACCGAGTCAGAATGCAGAGTTTTAACAAGACATAGACTTTGAAGTATTTCTTCACTGAAGTCAGAGGTAAATAAAAAAAAACTAAGTACTGATATATGCAAACAAACAAAGCTGGATGCATTTATTGTTTTTCATGTAAAGTTAATGTGGAGCTGGTTTTGCGCTTTCAAAAATGTTTTTTTGAATATTCATTAAATAGTTGTATTCTGTGCTCCACGTTTTCATAATCATTGTAGTTTCATTTACTGATTTTATAGAGATACATATAGATATATAGAATCCCCCCCCCCCCCCGACAAGTATCTCTACTACATTTGTGTGACAGTGTTCATCTTTCATACCATTCTGCTCCTGTGAAAACTCATGTACAAGGGTGATGATTTTGACTGTCTGTGATAAACTGAAGGGTGAAGTGTTCCTCTGTGGACTGAGAAACTCTCCCTCTTCTTAAGCCTATAAACTCCATTAAAACCCTTGTGCATTTAAAGGAAAACACAGGCATAAAGCTGAAAACAGGCCTGTTTTTCTGAGCTCATAAAAAGTAGAAGCTCGCAGATCCTGCGGATAGCAACAACATAAACTGTAGATGATCTCATGATGACTGGCTACAGGTTTACTAAACATCATATATGTGAGGAAAACACTGAGGGATCTGTTTAGTGTCTGTCTAATTTACTTTTCATTTCAGTTTTACCACTTGCTGACAACAGTTAAAGTACTGAATGCATAACTGAATTTCAGTCTGATATTAATGATTTTACTTAAAGATCTGAAGGCATCCTCAGATATATATTTTACTACAAGCATTTTAATGGTGGAATGGGATGACATGACATATGCATTGTGTCTGTCTATGACTGCAGACACACGACAACCGGAGAGTGAGTCAGGACTGGGCGTTCCCTCATCTGAGCAGCTCATTCATGCCGGTCGGCCCGCTGGCCATGTACCGTCCCCTGTGACCTCCTAACCGGAGGCGACGACATTACACTGAATGTGTAGCAAGTGGTAAATTAGCTGAGCGGCTCAAGGGACAAAAACGATGCCGGCTGGCCTCGGTGAATGAATGCCGACGGGAGGAGCAGGTGTGGCTAACGAGCAGCTAGCCACGGTCAGCTAACGTTAGCCTGCCTGTTGCCTCGGTGAAACGCACCGCAGCTTAAGATAATGTTAGTAGCTTTGTGTCTTCGTGGGATATACATATACCTTCTCCATGATACTGGTAGAATTCTCCAACGTCGAACCGTCGGCTTGTGGACTTTCGCTTGTTGTCTGTGGAGCCGCTGGTGTTAGCTAGCAGGCACTGGGTTACGATTAGCCGCTAGCTTACGAGCTGGGTAGCCGAGACAGCGGTCTTAGTGGGTCCTTTTCCCAACAGAACGAAGCCTTTCACGCACAAGCTGATGTTTCCATTCTAAACCGCGCTTTCCATTACAAATACAGGCCACACTCATAAAAAATAACCCCAAGCTGTCATTGCACGAGTCAGCAGAGCGGCTCGCAAAGGTCTTCTTCTACTAGCATGATGGCTGGATGGCAGCGACGCTTCCTTGGCCACGCCCTGACTAGCCCTGATTGGCTGGAGCGTCCTTTCACGTGGTTAGAGCTTTAGGAGAGAGCCAATCATGAAGCAGAATATTAAGTCTGCTCTCTTAGCCCCTCCCTGAAGTATTGACATGACACCCTTACACTTCCACATGAGTCCCAGTATAAACACATCACCAGTCCCATCTGATTCGATTCTATTCTATTGTACATTTTTTTTTACACTAGACATCACACACAGTATCTCCCAAATGGACTTAATTGCGTAAAAAGAAATTCACACTCTTCTATTCTATTCTATTCTATTCTATTCTATTCTATTCTATTCTATTCTATTCCATAAGCTTTGTCCTTTACTTGAACTTCAGCTGAACTTTAATCTATTATAGCTGGGTCGGTTTCTGTCCTCTCTCACCTCACTGGCACCTGCCTCCTTGGACTTCCTAAAAATAGTTACCTAGCAACAAAAGCCATGGCAACTGCAGCAGCCCCATCTCCGAGTGATACTGCAGAATCGGATGCTGATAAAATAGAGAGAGACTTTGCTGTTTTAGTTATGTCAGGAAATTTACGTGAAACATAAGTTAAAGTAAAATGTAAAATGAAAGAGGGAGGGGGTTGTTTTTTTTTTCTTTTTCTCTCTCTGGGCCAAATATTAAAAACTGCAACTAACGATGACGATTCAAAAAGGGAATCATGGTCAAATGATGAAAATGGTGTGAGAAAACAGACGTTAAGACACATCCTGGCCCTAACAGAAAGTTTTCTGTAAACTAACTGGTTCGTTCAATACATTTTATGTCACATGTCTGCAGCACTAGAAAAGGGCAAATCAGTTAGAGGTAAACAGATTAATTGGTTTGGCCAATCAATGGGCGCCAGTTTCACAAACTATCTGTATCTGCAGAATTTGGCTCCAATAGTGGCCGACGGAAAAAGTGGGAAATTAACCCACAAAGACCCAACCATCCACTGGTGACTAAAATCAGTTATTGATATAAAAAGTTAAATACCTGTTGATCCATTAATCCTATCAGTCCATGTCAATAATTGGTGTAAATACAGTTCTTCATCTTTTCATGGTCATCAGATATGACCCATT
>JAPQRP010000020.1:8096642-8119200 GCA_037367295.1 Apogon hyalosoma
TAAGGACACTATAAGGACACTGTAAGGACACTGTAAGGATACTGTAAGGACACTGTAAGGACACTATAAGGACACTGTAAGGACACTGTAAGGATACTGTAAGGACACTGTAAGGACACTATAAGGATACTGTATTCAGAAATGATTAAAGTCTCCCAAAACACTGGTCTGGTAAACGTACGGTTTTTGCTCGTCTCTTCTTCGACCGTAAACGCGTCGTTCCTGTTTTTAACTTCATTTCCTGTCGTGCACAGCTGACAGACGTGCAAGGCTGCTTCCTGTCCCTCCCCCCGGCAACTGCGTAGCAATGTGAATTAAATCAGTCCCTCCCGACTTTAAAAAAGGGAATGTTAAAGAAATCAGACATTTCATGTGGAGCTGAACCTGTTCTTCAACTGCAGGAACCAAAGCTGTCAGATCTGTGCAGATACAGACGCTCTGAGGCCTTCGGTGTAAGGACAGTATTTCACTGGTCTGATCCGCTTCAGGTTGAATGGTCTGTCTGTGACCCTGGAACTACCGTGATTTTAACATCCTTAATATCTTCAGTGTAATTTCTGCGTTTCATGAAGTCAGGCCACAGGCTGGAGTGGACCCTACGGCGGCCCAGGTTTGGCCCACGGGCCGCATGTTTGACTCGGATTTCTAGGATCAACATATCAGACTGTTCTTTAAACTACAGCAGAGGCAGAAACGGCGCTGTGTCTGTGTTCGAGGTCAAACTCCGCCCAGTGCTCATCACTAAATACTTCAAAGACGTCCAGAATATTTACACCCACAGCTGTTCCTCAGCTCCTGTAGATATTTGATCGTTTTTCCTTTGTGTCTCTTTCCAGGTTCTGAATAAACAAACTTTCACAAACTCTCACATGTTAAAGCCTGTGTTTAACGGGTAGATTTGACCAAATGAATGTTTTTATCGTTGAATACCGATGAACCGGTCCAAACTGCACTTTAACGCTTGTTTCTTTAAGGGTCAGTGTTTTGTTTTTGTATTAAAGGGCCGTGGTTGAACGTGTCGTAAGTGTCCTCATGCAGTATTCTGACTGCATCAGTAGAACGGTGTTTATCTGCAGGATAGTATTTTAAACCCTGATGTTGAAAAGCTTAGTATTAAGTTTGTTTCCGGCGTAGAACGTGTGTGATGTTTAATGTTGCTCTAATGCAGGTGTTTCTGAAATATTCCAACTGTACGAGGAAGTTTGGTTCATAAAACAGAGTGGATAAACGTTAGCGTCTGATTGGATTTTATATATGGGTTAAGCTTTTTAGACACTGGAATTTAACAGAACTAGACCAATTTTAATAGAAATGTAGCAGATTGAGTGAATTACCTGAAAATGCAGCTCTGATCCGAGAAATACAACATGTGGTTTTCAGTGTCTAATGCAGAAAAAGAGGTTTCACTCATAGCTGTAGGTCAGTCATGAGGAATGTCCAAATTATGTCTTCTGTGTCTTAAATCTTCTAATTGTCTGCCTTTTGAGAACGATTACAGAAAAACTGTTTTAAAATGTTCATTTTATCAAAGTAAATAATTGTGAATTCTCAACACGTTTGACTTAAGTCTTTATTCATCCATTTTTGTTTTTTTAAGCAAAATAGAAGTCACAGGTGTTTGTTTTTTTAACCCATAAAGACCCAGCGCTACTTTTGTGTCAGTTCCCAAATGAATTTTTCTCTATATTTAACCTTTCTTAAGAGAATATAGTTTAATATTGGGATAAATATCATTTTATTGGTTAGTTTAGTTTAAACTGTTAAATTTGGTTCCAAAATGCCTCAGGGATGGATTTTACTTAATTTCTCTCAACATTGATTTAAAAAAAAAACAACCCACAACTATGATTTTAAATGTTCTACAATATTTTTCCTGCTGTAAATCATAATTTTCCACCACAACTAACCATCTACTTTCTTCACATCTGACTGAGGAAGAAAAATCTACCATTAAACTTTAAGGAAATATTGATGCTTATAAACTATATGGACATAAATATTGGGACACATCACGTCTACAGCTGTCAGATGTCCTGTTCATGAGGAAATCAGATAAAAACATCAATATTTCCTTGCAGTTCGATGAACATTTACACCTAATCTCGTATTTATGTGTAAATGTTCATTGATACAAGCTGGAAAAAAAACCAAAAAAAACCCCCAAACTGTCCCATTTTAAAAATCAATCAAAGAAAACAATTGAATAAAACGAACCAATGCAATGATATTTATCCCAGTATAAACTATATTATGTCATTTGTCCTTATTGTTTTTTTATCCCAGACCCCTGTTAGAAAAGAAACACCTGAATTCAACGTGTCCACAGACTTTTGTCCACATACTGTATGAATTATGCCATGAGGCTCAGGAAATGGAAACTAAACCTATATACAACAGTAGCTTTTACAGACCTGGGTTAAACCAGCGAGGACACGGTGAATACGCAGCATAAATAAGACTCGCTTTAACTCTGTTTAATTAAAAGGCACAGTGTCATGTAACATTAGAAACTTAAGCTCTAACTTATTCAGTTATGTCAAATATATAAAAGGAGAATAAAGAATCCATAAGGCAGAGAAATTACATGAACCGAATACAAAACTGAACATTAGCATCATAGTGGTCAATAAACCCTATTCACGTTTCTGATCGACTTCTGTGATGTTTCTCTCAGTAAATCAGAGCTGTGTAGTTTGTCAACAGCATCTTTGCATAGAAAAGAGAAAATATACTCGCATTTTCAAACAACCACTACTAATATTTAGCTATTTATAACTTAGGTATTTATATTTTCTTCTTTTATTTGTTTAAATGGATATTCTTACCCTGATTCAAACCTAATTCTTCAATAAACCTTAAACTGTAAAAGCTTCACATCGTCTATACATTCATGTAATTAAAGAAAGCGTTCAACTGAAGCGGTTTATCCTGAACGTAGAAGCACCCCCTCTCTTCTCTTCTTTTCTTTTCCTGTTCTCACACCTCCACAGTGACAATCGGACCGTTGCTAGTGTCCTCCAGGGCTGCTGTCTCTGGGGGGCCTCCGGACCCCTTCTCGGGCTCCTCTTTTTTGTCTCCGTCCGCCGCCTCAGTGCTGTTCTCTGCCGCCCCCTCCTGGCCGGTGCCGGTCGTGCCGGCTGCCTGCTGGGGCTCATCCTCGGCCGGCTGCTCCGCTGCTTTGGTTTCGTTCACGATCTGCACGGAGGTGGACGCAGACGCCTGTGCTGCCTTCACTTCCCCGTTCTGGACGGGAAAGGCCACCTCCAGAGCGTCATACAGGAACTGGTACTGGTCCTGATGAAGACATTTAACAGGCTTTGAGTGGAAACAACAGTGGAAACAAACATACGCTGCTGTTCTGTATGGTTTTTTGGGTTTTTTAAAGTATTTTTATTGAACAGTTTCAAAATTTTAACAGGGTTTCTGCAGGTATCACCAAATCTAATTCAATGCCCTTTTTAATGCCACTTTAAACTCATTTAATGCACATGTAGGTCAGTGGATCTGTTGGTAACTGGATTTTCTTTTCAGAAACAAAAGAAAAACTAGTGGTTAATTGATTTTCGCTTTAAAATAGAGGAATTCAAAAGGAATTTCAGGGCATTTTTCTTTTTCCGTGTCAAAACAGATAAACCAAATTTAAAAAACGGATTGAGTTTCATTTTCTCTTTCTAAAAACCAAAAATAAAGTTACTACCTGACAGAAATGGAAAAACAGACCAAAAATGCCTGTTTTTTCATTTTCTGAGAGCGGATGTTTTCATTTTCAAGGAAACAGCGCTCATGCCTACGTCACCAAGATTCAGACGAACAATGGGTTTGTACAAAATCTGGACATCGCAGACATGCTCCCTCTGTGAAATACAGATTTCATAAAATCTGGAAGATAACAATCAATGTTTCATCCACTTACTATTTATTATCTGGAAAATGTTCCATTTTTTTGTGTTTTTTTTTGTAATAAATCACTCTGAATTCAACTGATTAAACTGGCATTTAAAGGGTTGAAGTCCTGAAAACTGCTGAATGTTTGGTAGTTTTGAGCAGGAGGGAAGTTGTTTAAGAGATTTATTTTTTTTATAAAGCAAGAAAAAATGTTGACGTATGATGATTTTATAATAGTTTTTGCGAGAGTGTACGTTTTTACCCCAAAGGAAACCAGAGCAGAGGTTCCTGTATTCGAAGGCTGCGTTCAGATGCAGGTAAATGTGGCCCAAAGCAGATTTTCTGTCCAAATGTGACCTTTATCCGATCTGTTACAGACAGTTTGAACAGCACTAATCTGATTTTTTTCAAATCCGACCCAGACCCCTTTCATATGTGCTCCTAAATCTGATACGGATCTGATATTTTACAATGCGACTTCAGTCTGAACGGCCAAGTCGCATTTATTCAACCTTTACATCATTGAAACGTGACAAACGTTACTATTCTGCGTCCGAGGAGGAGGAGGAGCGGAGGGAAAACATATTCACTTCTGTAAACACAGTGCGTGTCTGCGTGGTCATGTATTCCATCAGGACCTCTTTAGTCCATGTGGGTCACTTCAGGGTCGCATTCAGTTCAGACTAAAACTGATAGAAGTCGCATTTAATGTGTGATATGAACGAGCTAAAAAAAAAATCAGATTTCATCAAAAAATCCAGAGTGTGCATTAAGAGCTGCTGTGTGGACGGACCTGAATACTGTTGCTGACACTGGCTGGTCCATATGGAGCACAGCAGGAACACATCACTTATAATTACAGAAGAAGATACTATTTTTAGTAGCTTCACTAAAATGAAAAAAATAAATAGTTGAACTCATTACGTGTGGTATGGGTCACATAGTCAAAGCCTCATAGATGTGATGAAAAATCAATAAATGACCTTATCTTTCATCAGAATGAAAATGTTGAAGCTTCTGTCCTTTTTTCATGTGCCAATAATGCTATTTCTTTTCTCTTTTATTGTGTATTTTCTTGTGTATATTCTTTTTTATCTGATCCTATGGACCTCGTTTTTGTGTCCTTAATAAAGCCTGAATGAATGAATGAATGAATGAATGAATGAATGAGTGGGAAACTTCGACAGAATACGAAAGCTGCTGCTGTAAATGAACTAAACTACAGACCATCTGTGCAAACAGTCATCTGTCCAGTAATGACCGAACACACAGGAGGTGGGCGGAGTCAAAGCTGTGACTGGACCGACGCAGATCTACGTCCTGTTTCTCACCATGGTGGGGATCATGCCCTGTCTCTCCTTGCGCAGGGTTTTGGAAACCTGGAAAACATCCACCAGCTTCTCGGTGTCGGCGCTGTCCAGAAGGTTCCACAGAGCGCAAACCATCCCCGAACGGGTGGAGCCGTCACTGAGGAGGGGGAGGGGCAATGAAAGAGGTTATATTTGATAGCGATAGTCTCCAAAAGAACTGTTTCTACTGGATCTGTGTGTCACAGCGGCTTCTAGAAGGATGCTGTTCAGTGTTTTAGTGCAAGAGAGATCGACAACACACCTCTGAGCAAAAACCGAACAATACAAACCACGACTACTACTCTGATTAAACTGTCCTTTTTTCATGTATATTTATTTATTTATTTCCGTGAACTGTGATCTACCAGTCTGTAAATAAAGCCCACCCACATGCATCCGTCTGTATGTTGGAACTGCAGGGTGTCTTACTTGCAGTGGATGACGATGGGACTCCCCCTGTGTGATTTGCCGCTGAAACATTTGTTCCTCGCGTCCTTCATCATGTCCGTCAGATCTTGAGGTTTCTCTGGCAGATCTCCGTCTCCCCACTTCAGGAACTGGATGTGTTTGACCGTCCGCACCTCTTTCCTCTGACAAAAAAAAAAGAAAAAAAAAAGCAGAGTTCGACTGAAAAATGCATTCCACGTCAAAATCGTTGACGTTTTCAACTCTTTACCCTCGTTTGTTGTCGTCTCAACTGATCAAACATCAAATAGAAGCATCAAAGTGACTTAAACAAACAGAGGTCGACTGATACCGATTTTTGATGCTGATGGCTGATATCTACAGCTGATTTTTGAGGCCAGTTTTTATATAGCTTTTAAAGCGCATTGATCATAAAATACAACTGAAACACTCAGATAATTAAGTTTTTTATGCAGCAACATAATGAAATTATACATACACATAGTACTCTTTTATTGAACCTCCAGTGCTGCCCACACAGGTGCCTGATCAAATATCTTATAACATTTTTTACTGCCGCTAAAATATAATCTTTAAAAAAAAAAAAAAAAAAAATTAAGGCCGATATCTGATATTGAAAAAATCAATATATCGGTCTACCTCTATTAAACAACGCGGTAGCTAATGATGGTTACAGACACAGAGCCGGTAAAGTGTTGTTTTTCATGAATGAAACAGAGCAGAAGCAGAAGTCTTACCTTAACGTGACGGATTAGCATCGTACGACTGATGAAGGTCGGTGACGTCTCAGTGTTCGACACTTCAACTTCAATATCCCCAAAAACTTTCTTCTCTGAATCCCAGTAGACAGAATCCTACACAGAACATTTAACACACTGATTATTCCTTCATTCATATTACAGGGTTCCTACAGGTTTCACCGAGTTCAATTTAAGACTTTTTAAGCCCTTTTTAAAACTACTTAGAGCAAACTTTAATGCCTATTTCACGGCCAAACTGGCACAAAGTTTGTGACTCCAAGAATTTAGGAAAATGTATGTATTTATTCCAATGCCTCGATTCTGAGTCATTTCTCACCGAGGGCTGCGAAGTTAATGATAAGTGGTTCCTAATTTCAATACAAATTTTCGGGTTGGAACGGGTGGAACTGAGTCGACTAACATTATTTTCTTTGCAGTTTAGACACTGAACAGAGACACTGAACCCACAAAGACCCAGTGGTGCTTTAGTGGCAGTGCCCACTTGAATTTTTCTCTATATTTATCCTTTCTGAAGTGACTCATCACCATTTATTGTAATATTATCCTCTTTATTTGAAGTTTTTTCAGCGGAAACCGTGTATTTTCCTATATTTACTTCCCTGATCATGTCTATGTTCATTAAAACTCAGAATAAATTGGAAACTTATTATATCAAAACTGAGAAAAATTTATAAAAAACACAACTTTTTCAGTAAAAATATCATTAACTAAACATGAAAATAAGTGTGTTCATCCAACTCCATGGGTTTTACTGATGAATCAGTGTTGTAGAAGATGAAAAACTGCATTTTACACCAACTATGATCAATAATAATAATGATAATAATAATAATAGCAATCAAAGTAATAGTAGTTGTAATGCACACTCAATAATATCAATAGTAGCAATGATTGCAGTAATAATGTAGTAATAATAATAATGATTACCAAAAACTATGTAATATAAGTAATAATAAAAATAATAATAATAATAAAAGTGATCATAGTAAAAGTAGTCATAATGCGATATCAATAATAACAATAATAACAATGATTACAATAGTAATACTGCTGATTACTAAAAGTAATATAAATATGTAAATAAGTAATGACATGACCAAAAAGTAAGTAATATGAGTAATAATAATAATAATAATAAACGTGATCATAGTAATAGTGGTTGTAATGTAATATCAATTACATCAATAATAACAATGATTACAGTAATTGTTACAGTAATGATTACCAAAAGTTAAGTAATATAAGTGTGTAAAAGTAATCCTAGTAATAATTGTCATAATGTAATATCAACATCAATAATAACTATTACAGTCACAGTTATAATAAAGATGACCAAAAACTAAGTAAGTAATAATAACACTAATATAACACTAATGAAGTCCGGTCATCAAACACACGCTGCACGCTTGTCATTAACGTACACACTCTAATCGTCTGTGTCTAATGTCGTCCATGGGACACGTTGCCTGAACATTTACCTTCTCGTCCTCACTACAGTCCGACAGCATCACCACAGCCGACGCTTTCTTCTGGTAAATCATCAACCAGAAGTCGGCCACGGTGTCTGGCAGCGGAGTTTGTGCTGCGATGAAGGTGCGCGGGCCCCAGTAGCCCTGTACGGACGACGAAACACACACGTATACGCATCAAATATGGGCTACACTTCATTAGACTTGTAGTCAAACTCGTCCGGCTGTAGAAAAGACCCACATTAATTTAGAGTTAATGAGACAACACCTCCCACAGCATGAAAAGGAGCCGCGATTAAATACAAATAATTACACATTTATTTTGGTCCGAGTGCTTAAAACTGAAGGATGATAACGTACGTCGATGTGGGAGGCGTTAATGTACTTAGTGGATTCTTCGTCCTCTTCATCAGACGTCTCCTCCTCCTCCTCCTCGTCAGGATCGCTGGCACGACTGTGTTCTTCCTCGAGCTTCACCAGCACTCGGTTATAGTCGTCTGAGGACGTGGAGAACAGAACAGCGTCTTTACGAACGTACGTCTGCAAACACCTGAATGCACCACGGGGCCGTGGAAGTCTGGAGCTCATACTCACATGGGATTATGGACGAACAGCGATTCTTCTTCTTGTTTTCTTCTGTGATCCCTGAGTTGTACGTCCTCCAGGTTTTGTAGTTGGGGAGTCTCTGAATGTCAACAAAAACATCCTTTAGTCATTTATAGTTTACATACGGGACGTTTACTCTTTTTATGCACAGCTGCATCGCTTTAAAACACTGTTGAAAAAGATCCGTATTAAACGTGGTGAAGGAGTGGTTCTATGTAGTGTTGATGTTCCAAACTGTGACCAGCAGGGGTCAGTCTGGTACCAGAACACACTTCAGACTTAAGAACCAACCCTCGGTATCCACAGACCGGATCAGTCACTGAATAAAGCACGAAGCTCATCGTTTCCACACATCTGTATTATGGAATCATCAAGTTTTCTTCTTCAAGCTAAAACTCATAGATTCTTATTAAAACAGTCGCTCCAAATAAAACTGTTCTTAATCGTCACGTGCTGCATCAGCTGATAGTTTACATTATAGCTCAGTTAGCTTAGCTGTGTTTTTAGACTGAAAAGGGTCATAGTAAAACCACAAATCAAAAACAATTATGTGAAAATTCGCACAATGCATCGGTACAAGTACTTATTTGTCTAAGAAATGCAGTAAGACGTGACGAAAACACCCGATTCAGATCTAAACTCGCATTATTTTCACGGTTTGAGAATCGCGCCGTCTTCAGTGTTTGTTTACGAGCCGAGTAGAGACGTGACGCCGTTTTTGAAAACGAGGGCGAGATTTCAGGAGAAACCGAGACAAACACGGAGACAACAAGCAACGGAAGCGTGTCCGCTAACGGGTCAGAAGAAAAGGAAGGAATGCCCGTAAGCCAGCGGTCAGCTCATAATACGGCTGTGTGGTCGCGAAGAACAACACTTGGACTTCAGTCAGTTCCCACAATGCACTTCGCGTGTTTGTGATGGAGTCATCTTTGAAGTTGTTCACCGTGAGGGAAGTGATTCAGATTCGTAAGCGTGGACGGACAAATGGATTAGTGAGAATCAGGATACGACTGGGGTTCCACACATTTGAAAAAGTCAGTCATCAAAGTCATACGTGCTTGAAAATACTTTAAATCACTGATACAGCGTCTGATTCCGTCTTCTTCTGTATCATCTCTGAAGGCATCGAGGTGATGGCCTCTTTTGCTGTTGATTTATTTCAGTCTCTTCTCTAATATTTGACATTCAGCCCCTTTCATTCCATTTAACTGACCAAACGCAGATTCACTGGACAGTTATTAGAAGTGCCTGACGAACGCCAGCTGATGTCCCACCTCAAACTCCTCCTCCATTAACGTGGGTTCATTGTCTGCGTTTTTCTGCTTCAGCGTCGTCATGGCGTTGTGCAGCTCCGGCAGGAGGATCTCGGTTTCTCCAAACTGGTTGTGTTCCAGCAGCGCCTGGTGGATCAGGATGTACTGGGCCTGGACGAGAGAGGAGGAAACATGCAAACGTTAATGCACGACAGTAGAGACGTCAGAGGAAAACCGTCCTCGCTCAGATTTCCCTAAAGTTCGTTTTAATATTAACATATATATACGCTTCTATTACACTTCTCAACAAAACAGACATAAACCTTGTGCAAAATCCGACCAAACCCAGACGTGTTACCTCCACTTGGACCATGAGACATCTCTGCCTGCGGAGTCGGACCACGTATCCGTAGATGTCCACGCGGCCCTCGGCCTCCAGACCCTCCATCATGGCGTCGATGCCGATGTAGGTGCCCGTCCTGCCCACGCCAGCGCTAAATATGGAAGCACAGGAAATACCTCTGAATATACACGATCGATCAGTGGTAAATACAGGTGCGATAAATGAACCAGGACGCGACTGTTTAGTTTCTATTCTCTACTGTAGCTGCAAGAATGACGACAATTACAGTAAAAAACAACTGAAACACTTGTGCTCTTGTGTTTCTATCACTGACGGAGCAAATATGAATCTTTCCAAATTTTCATGTAACTTTAGAACACACTGAGCTAGAAGCCTGTTGTACTATATAGCAAAAAACAAAGATAATAAAGATAATTAGATAATAAAAAAAAAAAAACATGAGGACGTGTGCTCGTGTCCCACACAACTAAAATAAAATAAAAATAACATGAAATAAAATAAAAATAACATGAAATAAAATACAGCAATCATCATTAGAATAAAAAAATGCAGATGTGAGCTCATGTCCCAAGTAAAATAAAATAAAATAAAATAAAAAAAGCATTCATCATTAGAATAAAATATGAAGATGTGTGCTCTTGTGTCCCATATAAATAAAATAAAATAAAATACAGGCATTATTTCATTTTAATCGGGGTAAAAAACATGAAATGTGACACACCAACAACACCTGCCAAACTTCCCGCACATACGCCACCGTACAAAAATAAAGTGGGGGGAAAAAGAAAATCTTCTAATAGTAAACGAGTAAAAACAGTTAATAACAAGAGCAAATAAAAATAAGTAACATTAACTCTTAAAATTTAAAAATGAGGAGAGCTTAAAGTGATGTCTGTTATGTTTTAACCCTTTAGCCTTTAGTTGGCCTGTGAATACACTGAGGTCCAGGCCTTTTCCGGAAACACCCAAACGGCCCCGCCCATTCTGTGACCCCACCCGCGTCAGCGCTGACGTACCTGCAGTGGACCACGATGGGGCCGCTGAAGAAGTTCTTGAAGGCGTTGACGCGTCGCCTGAGTTTGAGGAGGAGGTGGGGCTCTCCTGGGACGCCGTGGTCCGGCCAGCTCATGAACTGGATGTGGGTCACCTCCCGCTCAGAGGCCTTTTCCCTTTTCTGCACCGACGCAGAGAAAAGAAACATCTGTGATCAGCTTTTACCCATAAACCCACTGCTTTTGGATTTATCACCATTTATTCGAATATTATCCTCTGTGTTTTGAAATTCTTCAGTGAAAATCACGTATTTTCCTGGATTTAAAAAGTTCAGGGTTATTTTATCAGAAACGGAGAAAACTGAAGAAAACAAACAAAACAAACAAAAAAGACATTTTCAGCAAAGATAATCATTGAACATAAGCCCAGGGTCTCCTTCCACTGTCACTGATCCATGGTTGTTCCTTTTATTCATCGCTTTGGCTGTTTTTGTTCATTTTGTTGCTCATTTTACACGTTATTTGTTATTTTGTAGCCTTTCTTTGTCATTTTCGTTCATTTTTGGTCTTTTTTCCCCATTTTGTTTGGTTTGTAGTTTATTTTATTCATGTTATTTATAATTGTGTTGTTCTTTTAAATACATTTTTGTTCCTTTTATTCATTGCTTTGGCTGTTTTTGTTCATTTTGTTGCTCATTTTACACGTTATTTATTATTTTGTGGATTTTCTTAATCGTTTTTGTTCATTTTGTTGTCTTTTTTTCCCATTTAGTTCGGTTTGTGGTTTATTTTGTTCATGATATTTATTATTTTATGTTTTTTTTGTTTTTTTTTTAAATTCAGTATTGTCCTTTTTAGTCATTACTTTAGCTGTTTTGCTGATTTTGTTGCTAATTTCATATGTTATTATTTTGTAGCTTTTCTTTGTCATTTTTAAAAATTTTTTTTGTCTTTTTTCATTTTGTTCATTTTGTAGTTTATTTTGTTCATGTTACTTATGATTTTGTTGGGGGTTTTTTATTCAGTGTTGTCCTTTTTAGTCATTACTTTAGCTGTTTTTGTTGATTTTGTTGCTAATTTCATATGTTATTTATTATTATGAAGCTTTTCTTAGTCCTTTTTGTTCATTTTTTTGTCTTTTTTTCCATTTTGTTTGCTTTGTAGTTTCTTTTATTCATGTTATTTATAATTGTGTTGTTCTTTTAAATTAATTTTTATTCCTTTTATTCATTGCTTTGGCTGTTTTTGTTCATTTTGTAGCTTTTTGTTCAGGTTGTAGCTTATTTTGTTCATGTTACTTATGATTTTGTTGTTTTTTTAATTCAGTTTTATCCTTTGTAGTCATTATTTTAGCTCTTTTTGTGGATTTTGTTGCTAATTTTATACATTATTTATTATTTTTATATATTATTTATTCATTTTGTGAATTTTCTCAGTTGTTTTTGTTCATTTTTTGCTCATTTTATACATTATTTATTATTTTGTAGTTTTTCTTAGTCGCTTTTGTTCCTTTTTTGGTCTTTTTTCCATTTCACTCAGTTTGTAGTTTATTTTGTTTATGTTACTTATTATTTTGTTGTTTTTTTAATTCATTTTTGTTCCGTTTATTCATTACTTAGGCTGTTTTTGTTCATTTTGTTGCTATTTTTTTTTTACTTAACCGCTTATTTTTTGCTTCTTTTTTCATGTTATTTATTATTCTGTATTTCTGTTCATTTGATTTAATATATATAAATAAGTCCATCCACTGTCATTGATCCAGCTCCATGGGTTTTGGTCTCCAGTGGATGTTTGCGTCTTTATGGGTTAATTCTGAGCTACAGGCCCATCTATGTGTGTGTGTATATTCATTTTATTTTGGACACAGACTCACATTAGTCAGGCTCAGATGGCGGATGGTGTAATCAGGGCACTGGTCCTCTGCGTTCAGCTTCACTATGAACTCCTCGTAGATCTCCGCCTCTCGTTCTAGAGACGGCCAGTACTGCGCACACTTGGGCTGGAACAGTCAGAGACAACGGCTTTATAAATGAGCTCCACAGTCGGCCTGTCGATCAGATCATTTAGGTTTTTGTTTCTTAATTCAAGATTTTTTTGCTTAATTAAAAAAAAAAAATCTGCCAATTGGAACCAGTGAAAATGATCTTGGTTATATTTCTTAAATCAGATTTTCCAGATCTATTGTCTATAAATCAGTTCTTATATCTCAGTGTAAAGTTCCTCTGTAGGTGATTCTGTCTGATTTTAAGTGTGATGAGATATTTGGACTAGAAATGACACAAATACACTGGGTCAGATTTTGATTTTTGCAGTGTAGGACGCAGAACTGTGATGTTTGTCGCATTTCAGTGACGTAAAGGTCGAATAAATGCGACCTGGCCGTTCACACTGAAGTGGCATTGCAAAATATCAGATACGTATCGGATTTAGAACCACATTTCCTCCTGAGACCCAGGTAAGTACAAGTTTTGGCCTTTCTACGTTAAATAATTGCCTTTTTGGAAACAGTACAATGCAACAGTTGTTTTTAGATTCATTTTTTAAATTTTTATGGAATGTCCTTTGCAGTGGACGTTTTTTTTTTTTTTTTTTCCCTTCAATAAAGCTGTGAACGTCTTGTCTCCTACAGAGGAAAAA
Organism: Apogon hyalosoma; assembly: GCA_037367295.1. Taxonomy (NCBI): domain Eukaryota; kingdom Metazoa; phylum Chordata; class Actinopteri; order Kurtiformes; family Apogonidae; genus Apogon; species Apogon hyalosoma. The sequence continues at coordinate 8,110,385 of JAPQRP010000020.1, forward strand.
AATGCATAGCTGGGTCTCAGGAGGTTATGAAAGTGTCCTGGGTCGGATTAGTGCTGTTCAAACTGTCTGCAACAGATCAGATACACGTCACATACGGGTAAAAAAAAAAAAATCGGATTTGGGCCACATTTGCCCGCGGTCTGAACGCAGCCTAAGTCCATCGAAAGGTCAAAGCTTCCGTTCTCACCCTGTTTCCTTCTTCACAACGCGTTACCATGACGATGATGGAGGACTGCTGCTCCCAGATCATCCTCCAGAAGTCACTCACTGTCTCCTCCTTTGGACCTAAAACACACAGGTTACAGCATAAATGCACACGGACGCATTATCGACTCAAAACCTAACAAAGCGCGTCGACACTTTACCTTGGGCTGCGATGTACTTCTTGGATTCTTTGTATCCCTGCAGTAAGAAAAACTAGGTTAAGCGTGCTTTGTGATACAGGGTTTAACATTAAAAAGCAGTACGGCCGCTGTGGTCGTCGTTAAAAATACTGTGCCACGTGTATGTGCAGTAGTTTTAGTTTTAAATAGTGCGATCGGGGGTTTTTCCGTACGTCAATATAGCTGGCGTTGATATAGTCCCATCCTGGTTCTCCGTTTCCTGTGGCCAGTTGAACACGGTTGTAGTCGTCTGATCCAAAACACATAAAAAGAACAAATAAATAACATGACAGCGGTGACACCGGAGAACTATTTATAAATATGACTATTTATCTTTTTGGTATTTGGTGCTGGTTTGTGTTTTTTTTTAAATTGTTTTTAATTGCACAGCTGTTTTTATGTCTTTTTAATAATCTATTCTTGTATTTTATTCTGTTATTTTGCTTTTTTATTCTTCTGTACGACACTGTTTTTTTAATTGTACAGCTTTTTTTATGTCTTCAGTCTATTCTTGTATTTTATTCTTTTATTTTGGTTTTTATCTATTCTTTTGTACAGCACTTTGGTCCACTGTGGTTGTTTTAAAATGCTTAACAAATGAAGTGGACTGAGAGAGGTTAATGGTTAATCTTTCCCTGCAAGTCGCTTTGGAAGAAAGGGTCTGTCAAATGCGTAAATATAAATGCAAATGTAAAGTACATTTTTTTCGTGTTGTTTATGTAGAAGAGACGGTGAACGTGGAGAAATGGGGGAAAGTAAAAGTGTGTAATGCAAGTGATTCAGTAAATTAACAGGAAAATAATAACACATATATAATTCCTGTTATTTTTAGGAACTAAATATAATATTAATGGGACCGATATTGTAATATATTTACTGTACTGTGCAAAAGCTTTATTCCACTTTTATCTTTGTTGTTTTTTCAAGGTTGAAATGAACATACATATTTTCTTTTCTTCAGATACAACAAAAAAACTCCAGTAAATATGTTCACAGTCTTCAAAGACACACAAAAAACTGAACTAAACAGGTTGTAAAGGTTAAAGTCACCTTTACACGGTGCTTGGAAGAAGCCCAGGGGGTACTTGAAATGTTTTAATTAAATTAAAAGTAATTAATTAAATAAGTTTTCAAGTACTCAATACAAAATAAGTAATGAGAATTAATGCTGAAATATAAAACACAATAAATGCATTCATATAATTTATTATGTCATCTTGTATGAACTTTGGAAACATTTTAAAAACATTTGTATTTTATATTATTAAAAATGAGTTTGAGAAATTCAGTAATTTCTTTTTGTTGATGAAAGGTTCATTTATTCATTAGTGCCAAATTTACTTACTTTTCTTATCAGTGAAAGAGGGCACTTTTCAGTTTATATTTTGCATTTTTAATATATTAAAGTTAAATATATGATGTTTGTTCATAAAGGTTTAAAAATAAAAACCGACACCTTTGGCTCAGGAGCAAATTTTGCATCATTTTTTCAATCAAAAAACGCCAAAGTGAGAGTTGGAGGCGCTTGGATAAAAAAGTATATTTGGGGGAGTACGTCACAGTAAACAGTTAGAGAACCACTGAACGAAAGGATTTAAAACCGAAACTCCAAAGCACAGTCTGACACCTACACGGCAGGATGTCCACATAGCGGTTCTTGGAGGTGTTGCAGGACTTTTTGGCCTCTTTCACCGTGTACCTGGAGAAAATCCTGGGGATGCTCTGAAAATAGAAACAAATAACATCAGCTTGTAATGATTGCACCGTGTGTCCGATCACTGAACCGTCCGGTAAGAACACAAGCACCAGACGGATCATTTAGAGCACAGGTGTCAAATATACGGCCCGTGGGCCAAAACCGGCCCGCCGAAGGGTCCAATCCGGCCCCCGGGATGAATATGGGAAAAAGAAAAATCAGACTGGAGGTATTAACAATCGAAGACGTTCAAATACGTATCACATACAGACCAGCAGGATCTGAAGTGGATCAGACCAGTCGAAATAACCTAGAAATAATGACAACTACAATGCTTTGTCTTTGTTTTAACCCTATAACACCGAATGTATCATATTTGATCCATGAGTTTTGAAGCCCTCTACAGGATCAGTGTGATATTTTTTTCATCAAAAACCTGATGTATACAATTAGATACATGCAATACACAGATAATCCACCAGGGGGAGGAATTCATTGACCAGAGGCCGTTAGTGACACTACAAGACTGACATTAATGAGGAAGAACTGAGACCCTTTAGAAAAGGAATTAACTATGTGTTAGACATGTTTGTGTTCTATTATGTTTTTGTTTGTTCAAAAATAATAATATTTGAGCACTGAGACCTGATGGATCAAATATGATACCTTGATGGCTGGAGAGTCGGCTTGTGACCGAAGGGTCACGGGTTTGATTCCCTGGACTGGAGAAGAGTTGTTGGCTGTTGTGCCCTTGAGCAAGCGCCCCCCCCATCATAAAAAAATTTAACTTTGACCTACTTTTCCCAAAATGTAATGACATCTATTCTGGGTCACTGATGATCTATAAACCACATTTGGTCTGAATTCAACCAATAGTTTTGCTGCTAAAGTGTAAACAAACAAACAAACTGAACCAAAAACAGTACCCCTTGCCTCCCCTCGGGGGGTGTGGGGGGGGATGTTGACATTTACAGGTTATTCACACAAAATGAGAATAACCTGAACAAATATGACCAACCTGAAACGTCTTAAGAGAAGTAAAGTGTAATTAGACCAATATTCTGCCTGTTCCTAAGTGTTTTGTGTATTAGTAGCTCTGATCTGTACGTTGTAATGTACATGTGAAAATGATAAACTGAGGCATAAAACTGTGAAAATTCAACTTATTAAGAAATTTCAGGTTCTTCATGTTATTTACATTTTTAAGCAAACTTTGTGGCTATAAATACTTTCATAATGTAATTTTATTTTATTTTCCTGGTCCATCCTACTTCAGATCATATTGGGACCTCTGGGACTAAAATGATTTCCAGGTAAATGTACCTGAAACTCAGCCAGGAAAAGGCGCCCTTCGTCTGCCAGTTTCCTCTTGTAGGCGTCCAACAGGACCTCTGCTGCGATCGGCTCCACGGTCATCAGCTTTTCTTCATCGTCTACGACAGCGAACCATCGCGTAAACAAGGAAACACTCACATGACAAAGGCCTCTGCTAATACTAGTGTGACTAATCGAATAAATAAGTCGCATGCGTCAGGATCGGACGAACATCTGCTCCTACAGTTTATTTTCATGCATTATTTATCCACATTTCTGATGAGGGATCGCTCTTCTCTGCTTTTTCCTGACATTTCTTCTACTACTTCTCTAAAAAATGCTTACTTGTTTAATGTTTTTACTCCTAATGCAGTCACTTCCAACACAGAATAACCCTGTATAATCATGTAAAATTCTCTGTTCTTGCAATAATAATGCAATATTTATTCAAACATAAATGCACCATTGTTTATAGACCTTCATAGATATTCATACCATTAATATTGTTAACCCTTTATCAGGCAAGTGACTATTTTTGGTAATTTCTGTAAACATTAAATATGGGGCTAATGCTGTGCTTCAGTGAGGTCGCATGTTGGTTTTTGTAAAACTATACAGTGATTTTATAGAAATTCTAAAGCTGTAAATAGTGAATATGTGTAATTTTTGTCAGTTTATGACCTTTTAACAGTTGTTTTACTGCATGTGTTTAATTTTTAGTTAGTGCTGCTCAGATGTTTTATGGCAAGAGGAGAGAGACTGTTGTCACGGCAACTGGCGAGAAGGTAAATGACGATGTCCAATAACACACCGAGGTTGAAAATCTGAATTTCACAGTATTTCAATGAGTGTCCTATAAAGGGTTAATATTGTGTCCATTCATATTATTTACTTTTTATGGCAGGACTGTGACGTTGGTCGCATTTCGATGTAAAAGTCGGATAAATGCGACATGGCCGTTCAGACCGAAGTCGCATTGTAAATATCAGATACGTATTGGATTTAGGACCACATATGAACGTGGACTGGGTTGGATTTGAAAAATTCAGATTTGTGCTGTTAAAGCAATCCGTGTATCATTTGTTCTTTTCATATTCAACTGAGAATCCACAATCAGAAAGTGAAAAATGACTGGTTATTTCATTATTCATGTACAAATCAAAAATTAAAAAAACCCAGTTGTTTTTCATTCTTTTGACTGTACGCACAAATTACAAACTGGAAATACTCAAACGGACTGAATGTGGGGTTTCATGTTGACAGTTTTGATATCCAGTTTGGTCTGATCCGGAAGCTGCTGACTGGACGGTTCATTTCAACTGGACGGTTCATTTCAATGACGTAAAGGTCGGATAAACGCGACCCGGCCGTTCAGACCGAAGTCACATTGTCAAACATCAGATAGGTATCGTTTCGGACCACATATGAAAGTGGTCTGGGTCGGATTAGTGCTGTTCAGACTGTCTGGAACAGGTCACATATGGGCAGAAAAATCAGATTTGGGTCAGATTTACCTGCATCTGAACGGAGCCTGAGTCACATACAGACACTTTCAGAACAGAAGGAATGGAAAGATGGTAAAGACGGTAAAGCGGGTTTGTTGACTGTTATAGTTTAGTCGCCTCTACATCTGGCTTTTACTCGGGAAACGACGTTAATGTGACGCCAAACGCCACTTGTCTACTTGTCACATGGGTGATGTTTAACCTCGGCGCAGCAGCTGCTCTGTGGTTAAATGGACGGCGCAGCGTTGTCATCTGGGAGGTTGGGTTCGATTCTTGCAGGTAAACATGAGCTTTCATGTGTTTTTTCTGCACATTCACTGAACTGCAGGCAGAGTTTAGTCCAACTTTACGATCAAAGGCTTCTAACACTGGCAAAAATCTTTACTTTCAAAAGTCAGAGTAGGGCAGATCTTTGTTGGTCAAACTTTAAGAATAAGATATATCAGCAATTTGTGGTAGAAAAAAATGACAGCCACAAACAAAAAGAGGGTAGAGGTGCACAGTCAAAAGTGGGAGGGGCTTAGTCGGGACTGACGTCGCCTCAGACGGATTCTGGGAGGGACGAGGACGAAGATGGAACCTGTAGGGATGGACTGTTTTTGTTTTTATGTGAAATGATGTGAGGGTAGTTTTAGGACTTCAAGGTACTTTTGTTTGGTTTTGTCTTTTTTAATCTGTTTATCGTACGTTTAGTTTTTGTTTTTTCTGTCTATTGCCTTCTAACAAATGTCTGTGTGTGTATATATGTATATTTTGTCTATTGTTTTTTATTTTCTTGTGATTTTTGTCTATTGTCTTGGTTCTTGTCTGTTCTCATCTATCAGTTTGGTTTTTTTTGCCCTTGTGGCTATTATCTTTTTTTGTTTTGGTTTTTGCTTCTTGTTTTTCTGTTTTTTTTTCTTTTATTTGTGGTAACCTGTAGTTTCTTGTTGTGATTTAGTAAGTAAAAATAAAAATGACTAATAATAAATTTTTTTAAAGTTGTAAAACCACTGACAGCTGTTAGGATGGGCTTCGTTTGCACTTCTTTTTAAAAATACGACTTTAATAAATGTATTCACTGAAAACAAAGGCTTGTAACATGTCAACACCAGCATCATCAGCTGATTCACACATTCAGAACTGGCCTCTGCGCACAGTTTCATGAATGCAGTGTTATTATTCTGACCTGCCATCCACCGAGTCCTGCTTTAAAATGTGAAAACAAAGGGAACACAGAGGGCACTCACTTGTTGTTGAAATAAGCATCATGCTTTCACTCATGTCACTGTGGATGAAAAAGTACAAACTGGTTTAAAAGACACTGGATTCGTACAATACATGAACATATTTGACCTTTGATAACAGGGTTTGTGCAGGTATCAGTACATTTAGTTTATTGTCCTTTTTAATGCCACTTTAAACCCATTTAATGCCCCTGTCCACCTGCAGACACACTTTTATATATTTTATGTATTTACCGTCCACAGGCTTTAACAGGTTCTCAGTAGTTCCTCCTCCAATCACTTCTGCTCAAACTTACATTTTCCCATTTTTCTTACATTTGCTAATATTCCCTCCGCTCTTTCTCCACAGTATGAACACGCTCACAGTACGTTACATTCCAATCATCCGGTGTTGGGACTTCGTGTATCGACCGTAAACAACAGACACTTAAAGTTTTCCACCTGTCAATCATCACACTATACTAACGATCCAAATTATTAAATGTTTATAAAATCAAAATAAATCGTGAATAACAAAGCTTTTTTCCCTCAAGTGTGTTTAATGTTTTAATGCCTCTGGACATGAAATGTAATGCTTTTTAATGCCATTTAAGGCCTTAATTTTCACAAAATTTATTTAATGACTTTGCTTTTTAATGACCTGCACAAACCCTGGATAAACATTTGTCTTTAACCCTTAAAGACCCAGTGAGACTTTGATGTCAGTCCCCAAATGATTTTTTTCTGTCTATTTAACCTTTCTTAAGTGATTTATCACCATTTATTACAATATTATCATCTGAAGTTTGCATTTTTAAGACTAAATCATGTATTTTCCTGTATTTAATTCACTAGTCGTGTAGATGTTTAGTAAATTCAAAGTTTAATCTTGATCAAAAACAGAAAACTGAAGAAAAAGTGACTCCTTCATAAAAATATATCATTAACTGAACATAACGTGGTTTAGTGTGTCTCGTCATCTCTGCCCTCATTTTTCCTTCTTTTATTACTTTAAATGATGACATTTCACACATGGGATGTTTTCCCCCATTTTGTCAGAAAAGTACAACCCTGTCCGTGTCTCAACATGTGGAGCTCGTTTCCATTTTTCTCATCAACTACTTTGCATCAGCCTGACTTTAACCCGTTCAGACCCAGAGCTGCTTTTGTGGCAGCTCTCAAACGAAAACTTCTCTATTTTTAACTTTCTTGAGTGACTTATGACCATTTATTCTAATATTATGCATTTAATTCACTGATTTTGTAGATGTTCATTACAGCTCAGATTGAAGTTGAAGCTTATTATATCAGAAACAGAGAAAACTGAAGAAAAAGATTATTTTTTTATGCAAAATCTCCCGTGAACTGAACATAAACCCAGTGTGTCCATCCACTGTCACTGATCCAACTCCACGGGTTTTACTGGGGAATCAATGTTGGAGAAGATGTTGATTTATTTTTCATTTTTGTTCAGTTCATTGACAACTTTGGCTGTTTTTGTTTGTTTTGTTGCTTTTATTTCATTTGAGTTGGCTTATTTTCTTCATGTTACTTATTATTTTGTTGTTTTATTACTCATTTGTGTTTGGTTTATTGATCAGATTGAGTTTTTTTTTTCATTTTGTTGCTAATTTTTTAGTTTTGACTTAATTTCAGTTAGTGTTTTGCTTATTTTTCTCACGTTATTTAGGATTTTGTAAAAGTTTTACTCATTCTTGTTCATTTTATTTATTATATAATATATACAACCAGTGTGTCCAGCCGCTGTCATTGATCCAACTCCATGGTTTTACTGCTGAATCAGTGCTGTAGAACACAGGTGTTAAACATACGGCCCGTGGGCTAAAATCGGCCCGTGGAATGAATTTAAGAAATGCAAAAATTACACAGAAGATATTTACAATCAAGGCTGTTAAATCCTTTTAGTTCAGGGGCCGCACACAGACCAGTATGACCACTGGTTTTTACTGGTTTTCACTGAGTTTTTAGTAGCTTATACTGGTTTTCTCAGTTTGTTTTTTACTGTTTTCCACTGGTTTTTATTGGTCATTACTGGTTTTCACTGGTTTTAACTAGTTTTCACTTTTTTTTTTTCACTGGTTTTATTAGTTTTTACTGGTTTTCATGGGTTTTAACTGGTTTTATTGGTTGTTATTGGTTTCAACTGGTTTTCACTGGTTCTTACAGGTGTTTTTTTTTACTGGCTTTATTAGTTTATACTGGTTTTCATGGGTTTTACTGGTTTTATTGGTTGTTACTGGTTTTCCCTGGGGTTTACTGGTTTTCACTGATTCTTACTCGTTTTTACTAGTTTTCACTGGTTCTTACTGGTTTTCACTGGTTTTCATTGTTTTTCTACTGGTTTTTACTAGTTTTCACTGGTTCTTACTGGTTTTTGCTGGTGTCTACTGGTTTTCATGGTTTTTCTACTGGTTTTTTACTAGTTTTCACTGTTTCTTACTGGTTTTTACAGGTGTCTACTGGTTTTCATGGTTTTTCTACTGGTTTTTACTAGTTTTCACTGGTTCTTACTGGTTTTTGCTGGTGTCTACTGGTTTTCATTGGTTTTCTACTGGTTTTTACTAGTTTTCACTAGTTCTTGCTGGTTTTTGCTGGTGTCTACTAGTTTTCATTGGTTTTCTACTGGTTTTTACTAGTTTTCACTGGTTCTTACTGGTTTTTGCTGGTGTCTACTGGTTTTCATTGGTTTTCT
>JAPQRP010000020.1:8124112-8138514 GCA_037367295.1 Apogon hyalosoma
TGCTTCAGTTTGAACATCTGACAGATAAACAGTACCACAGTGCTTCAGTTTGAACATTTGACAGATAAACAGTACCATAGTGCTTCAGTTTCACACTCACAGTTTGTCTGTTATGAATTGTGATTGCCTCTCTCAACTCACCATATATATATATTTTTAGTAAGTTTACATATTTTATCAATTACTAGAAATTCCAGGCGACCCCACGTGGGGTCCCGACCCCAAGGTTGAAAAACACTGGTTTATTCAGTGACTGATACAGTCTGTGGATCCATAGGGTTGATTTGTTGGTGGTTTTGGCCTTAAGTGTGTTCTGGTACATGATTGCCCCCTGCTGGTCACAGTTTGGAAAATCAATACTAGAAATAATCCCTTTCAGGCACAGACTCTTTCTTGCAGTATAGGAACCCAATACTCTGAACAATGTGACCTGCAAATTGACAAACTTGTTGAACATCAATTCCAACACAATGTGCAACAATGTGTGTGTGTGTGTGTGTGTGTGCGTGTGTGTTCACAGGGGTAGAAAATGGACATTGCTATGAAATGAGAGAAGGTTAAACCAAATGATTTTACTTACATTTTGGACCGTGAGAAGAAGTTTCTTGATATTCACACATGTATGAAAGGTGTGTCAGATTATGAAGTTCGCTGCTACAGTTCAAACTTGTTGTAGTCCAACTCAGGCTGAAGGAAGTGTTGGTCAATGAATCCTTCTTTATGTCTATGTGAAGATCTGAGGGAAGACAACACTAAGTAACAAGGAACAAACTGTCTGGTACTATGTTTTACCTCAGTGTTGAATATCCACATACCACATCGGATGTTGACAGGTACAGGTTTTGTTTTCGTTATGAAGGTGCCGTTCTCTCTTACATCACCAGTACAGCTGTAGTCGGTGAAGGGCTCCAGGTCACGCAAACTTATGGTTTGATTTGATCGACCATGTGCTGTGGAGAAAACGCATTGTTTTTGGAACACTATGTTTATTGACTCTTCAACATAAATGGCAAAAAAAATAATTCAAAAAGTAAGGTAAAATTAATAGTTGTCCCTTTTCCACAGCAGGAACAGAGTCAGCCCTACGTTCCCCAGTCCAACACACACACTGCAAAAATCTAAATCTGACTAAGTGGATTTGTCTCATTTCTAGTCCAAATATCTCATCACACTTAAAATAAGACAGAATCACCTACAGAGGAACTTTACAGTGAGATATAAGGAACTTGTTTTTAAACACTTGTTCCACTGGCAGATTTTTTTTTTTTTTTTTGCTTGAATTAAGCAAAAAAAAAAAATCTGCCAATGGAACAAGTGAACATTATCTCAGTCACATTTCTTGAAATGAGATTTTCCAGATCTATTGTCAAAAAATAACTTCTTTATTTCTCACTGAAAAGTTACTCGTTAGGTGATTATGTCATATTTTAAGTGTGATGAGGTATTTTGTCTTACCTTAGCTTCTTCGGGTAAGAGATCCGAGTATGGACTCACTTAATCATCTCTACAGCTCAGACTGTCGGGTTCATTCATACATTTGGTTCCATCAGTCCCTTTCCTCCCTATAAATCAACTCTTTCCTGTAGTTTTTAAGAGTATGTGTTTTTATTAGGTTGTTAAAGTTGTGGGGATAAATGGACCCACAGATCTGTGAGTCATGAGTCATTTTAGACTTAGATTAGATTTAGATTTGGGTAAAAGATCAGGCCCCCACTCGTTACACTGACATTTCGTCTCCTCCCCCTCCGACTTTAACAGAATACCAGACCAAACACCACGAGGCTATTCAGCTACGTAGGTAATACAGGAGTAAATTATAAGAGCTGAGCAGTGGTCAGGTGGACAGGTTATGGCTTCCAATGTGACGTACGCATGTTTGGGTCCTACAAGGAACACTATTCCCCCCGCCCAAAAAAAAAAAAAAAAAAAAAAAAAAAAAGAGACAAAAAACCAATCCAAATTAAAGGCTTCTGACCAGCATAATCAGCTGAAAGAGCTGCGTTATAGAACTCCACCTTTCACTTACCTTCCGCACAGGTGTAGTCAGCGGTAAGGGCCTTGCAGTTTTTAGGGAAGGTTGTTGTGATGTTTGCAGGAAGTCGTCCAGTACTTTTTGTCCGTATGTGATCCGGATGTAAAAAGTCCACTATATAGAAAGGGAAAAGAGATGAATTACTTACTTTATTTAATTATTTATTTATTGTGTATTCATTTTGTGTTGCCTTCAAGGATGTATTTATTTTTTATTTTTCTGGTATGTAACTATAGGTGTGTATGTATGTCTATGTGAAAATGATAAGTGAGGTTAAGTATTTACAAAAGATGCAATGGAACTGATGTTTCATACACAGTGCTGGGGAAGCTACTTTGCAAACATAGCCTCTAAAACTACAAGTAGTTCCTCATGGCTGTGGTTCTCCAGGGGTAGAATGGAGTTGGTAAAACTACGGCTAGAAAATGTAGTTTTAGCAACTACAGTTTTTTTTTTTTTTTTACACAGCTCACAAGTGAAAACAAGAGGCATCGACTTCCAACGTCACGTATTTGTTTAAATATGGCCATGGTTGGGGCGGCACGTCGCTGTCGGGGGTGGGGCTGGCGGGAGGGCTGTCCATGGTGGTGACGACTACACCACGTTAGTAATGATCGCACATCTGTGAAGCGTTTGAGCACTGCCAGCGCAAGCCAATCAGAGGCAGCGTTGGGTGTGATGTCATGACATGAGCACGCCTTCAAAGCAATTCAGGAGGAAAGAAAAAAGGAATGTCTACAAAAAATAAATCTAAAAAAAACCCTTAAATTTATGTTGCCCAAAATTGTGGTTTGCAAATTAAATAGTTAAACTACAAAAATTTACCCAAAAAGTACTTGAACGATTTGACGCAGCACAAAATATGAATGTAGTTGAACTACCAGCAAGTTACAGCCAAATGTATTTGAACTGTGCATTTGAACCACAGGTAGTTTAAGCTGGCCCAACACTGTTCGTACATCATGCTGATGGAAAGATAAAGGACATGTGGAGAAGGGGTGGGATTAAACAAGTTCTACTTCCTCCAACTCCTTTTCAAATATGCAAATGAAGTCCTATTTTGTTTTCATGCATATGTGACTTTTTCATGTTCTAAGGACTGAAGTAGGATAACTTTGTTGTGTTGCATATTCAAAATAAACTGAAACTAACTAATTATGTAAAGCTGGTTTAGAGTCCAGTCCACGTCCAACTGAAAACAGAGGTAAAGTCGCTCGTACGTACCAGCGCTCAGGTATTTGCTCACGTTCAGTGGGCCGCACTTGGAAGTGAACGTTGTGTTCAGGGATGTACAAATGTCATCAGATTCAACTTGAACGCAGCAGATTGTCTGATCATTTTCACATGGTTTCACTTGTTTGTTGCTTGCATTTATCATGTCACAGCTGATGTTCCACTCAGTCTTGAAGGAAAGACGTTTAGGCGTGTCCTTGACAAATGTAATGTCGGTTTTAGCTGAAATACGAAAAGCAAAGAACAAATGTGTCACATTTTTATTTTCGCATTTCTGTAACTAAAAAAATAACAGAAATGTAAAGACTTACTTATGTTCTTTGTCACTGCTGTCATTTGATTGTCATTGCTGCTACAGGTTATGTTTGTATTGTTTACACTGAGGATCACATTATGTTTGTAACTCGTGCAGGGCTTCAGGTGGTTGATGGTATGGTGTTCAGAATTAAAGCGCTGAAGGATGGTGTTTTCGGTTTCCTGCTCTTCAGTGATGTTTACCGTACCAGCAGAAAAGTTGGATGTGATAATCTCAAAGCCAGAGCCAGAGGGTTGAAGAGAGTAAGAACCTGCATCAGACGTCAACAGAGATGTTTAGACAATTATGTGGTGATTTTTCAAACCTTGGACAGTTTCTGGTTCTGAGGATTAAAAGCACAATTTAAAAGCACGAAGAGTCAAAAACAGACTTAAAATACTGATGTAACGACTATTATAAATATATTTGATGTCACCATGTTTTCACTTGAAAAATCAAAATCTGAATTATTTTCAACAAACAACATGCAAATATAACAATCAGTGATTAACAGCAAAGTTTGTTTTAACGCATTATTATTTTTTGTGCAGTGTCAAATACTGACACTCATACCACTAAGTACAAAAAATGTGTTTTTCATGAGGTAGCTAGAAAAAATACTAAACATTAATATCACATTATACTCTCACAGCTATTTTTTTCATCTACATCTGACCTAATTATTTATATGAAATACTAAACCAATTTTAAAGATTTTAACCCTTTGCGTATGCAGGTGTGTGTGTGTGTTTATTTAATTTACTTTATTGTACATTCACATTCACTATGTTCTTTTTGTGTGTTTTTTTCCTTCTTTTTCTTTCATCTTGACTTTGTTCGACCGTCACATGCTTGAAATATATGATCAATCAATCAATTAATTGGGACAAAAAAACAATATTTAGAAGCAGCTTTTTTATTTGCACATTATGGAAACTAACCTTATTATACACAAATATTCCATAATGAGATTGGATGAACCCTTTATCGGGCAAGTGACTATTTTTGGTCATTTCTGCACACATTACAAGACAGTGACAGTAACAGTTATGGTGAGGGAACAGTCTCAGGTCCAATGTGGTCTCCAGGGTCTGGAAGGTCCACGAACAGTGAGTGGACCTGCTTTGTTCGGTTCCATGAAGTAATGGAACTAATGTAAGGAATGATGTTAAAGGGGGTCTGGACCAGCATGCATGGGGTCTAATGTTCTAAAATACATGTTCCTTTCACCTTACATGTGTTTCTCTTGTATTTTTTTATATTTACTAATTATTATTTTTTTGCCTCTTATGGGCAAGGAACCAAATATGGTAACTTCAGTGACCTTGATTTTCTACATGACAATAAAAAAAATTAGTAATAAAGTCTTGGTATGTCCTCCAATAACACATTAAGGTGGAAATTTTGAATTTCAGAATATTTCTATGAGTGCCCTTTATAGGGTTAATATTTAAATAGGGCTGTCAGAATTCATGTGTTAACCTGGATTAATCCATCAGTATGATTAATCTGAATAAAAATGTTAACTGCATTAACCCATCTGCAGCAGAATGAGTCTGAACGTCTCTGCCAACACATTTGGGTCAGTTTGTCCAGTAGAGTTACACTGCAAGAATCTAACTCTGACCAGGTGTATTTGTGTCATTTCTAGTCCAAATATCTCATCACACTTAATCAGACAGAATCACCTACAGAGGAACTTTACAGTGAGATAGAAGAACTGATTTATAGACAATAGATCTGGAAAATCTGATTTAAGAAATCTGACCAAGATCATTTTCACTGGTTCAATTGGCAGATTTTTTTTGCTTAATTCAAGCAAAAAATCTGCCAATGGAACAAGTAAAAACAATCCCGGTAAGATTTCTTGAAATAAGATTTTCCAGATCTATTGTCTAAAAATAAGCTCTTATATCTCAATTACAAGTTCCTCTGTAGGTGATTCTGTCTCATTTTAAGTGTGATGAGATATCTGGACTAGAAATGAGACAAATACACTTGGTCAGATTTAGATTTTTGCAGTGTAGTGTCGCACATGAACAAATGGGCACTCGTTCTGGTAAAGACAAGCAGCAGAACCAACCCATAAAGATGGAAGATGCTAAAAAGCACACTGGCCCTAATATGAGGACAAAAAACCCAAGATAGAACAGCTGTTTCACGTTGTTTTAGTGAAACTGTTGAAGGTGTTTAATAAATGTGTTCAGTGCATTTATATTCCCTTCTTTCTTGAGTCTGTTTGCTCATGCAAAATGAAATGTGATTAATATAGATTAAAAATAAATGATATTTAATTGTGATTAACCAAAATGATTCCACAGCAACCCTGTGATTAATCTGATGAAACATTTTAATCATTTGACAGCACAAAGTTAATAATAACATTAACTACACTCACATGTCATCAACATCACACTATAGTAAAATCAGCGTTATAATGCATTAATAAAGCACTAATGAACATGAAATAACTTATTAATGCACTGTGTATGATGAGGTGCACTTAAGAGACAGGGCTTAACTTTATTAATGCAAAATGATGATACACTTAACGCACAGTCTGACTTTACGAGTAAATTCACAGATACTTACAGGTTGGAGGTGGAGTGGTGCTGCTTGCTGATCCGGATAATTAAATAAGATGAAAAAAGAAAACATGACATTTTAACATTGAGCCAAAATCACTCATTTAAGCCATTAATGAGCAGAGCAACTGAAAATAAGAATACAGTCCTGAGATAGGAAAGAAAAAGTATTCCAACCTGTGATTGGAGGTTTAGCCGTGGTGATGTTGGGCTGAGTGGATGCAGTTTGGTTTGGCTTGCTGGTTTGAGTGGAAGTGAAAGTGGGAGTGGCTGCAGGAGGGAGAGCATGCGGGTTCACATTCAGGTGGAAAAACCCTGACGGTCTAACATGACATGACGCTACTTCACGGACAGAATGATGGATGGAGCCGACATTTGCCATGACGGTTCTCATACGTTACCGGATGAATTGGTCGTGAGGGTGGATGTTTGATTAGAGGGGGTGGTGCGTGGAGGAGAGGGGCCGGCTGTGGGTGTGTCTGTGGGCTGGACGGATGTTGCCAGGGTGCTTGAAGGAGAGGATGTATTGGACTGAGCGACAGTCGGAGGTGAACTTGGGTTTGTGCGTGGAGGTGAGGTGACTATTGACGCTACAAGTCAGGAAAATAAAACATCAGCTCACACATTATCACAGTGACGGCGTCCAGTGAACCCAGGATTCACACACGGACCGCCCACAACATCTGGACCAGGGCTCAGGGTCACACACTTTAGTCCAGGGGCCACAGACAGACCAGTGTGAGCTCAACTGGGTCAGTCAAATAAGAACATAACCTAGAAATAACTGATGACAACAAGCTCTCTCTTTGTTTTAGAGCAAAAAAGTACCAACTGTCCTTTCACACAAAATGTCAATAACATGAACCACCTATAATTTCTTAAGGAAAATAAGCTCAGTTTTACCAATATTCTGCCTCATCTATCGTTACGACTGACAGATCTACAAACGCACAAAACATTCGATAACAGGCAGAATAATGGCAAAATTCCGTTTACTTCTCTTAAAGCTGAGTATGACTTTCATCAAATCTGTAAAACCCATCATAGCCAAAGCATCAGGACTCTGTCAGTCTGTCCGTGGTTACGCACCGGACTCTGTTCCCTCACGGTGAATAATTTTGAAGTGTACTCCACCGTAAACAGTCCATTTGCTTACAGAGCTGGCAGGTCACTCGGGCATTTTTGGAAATTTGTCACGACATGCATTGTGGGTAGTGGAGTTCCACGCAGCTGCAGCAGCAAGAGGCGATGGAGCCGTTTCTGTGTTTGTTGCCGCTGTGGCCATAATGCGGCTGCGTGGAGCCTCACTTCCCACAAAGCACAGCAGATTATTCACATTTTTGTGAAAGGATAGTTTTTAAATGTAAACATTTTCACGTAATTTCACTTTTTTATTCTAAAACAAAGAAACCTTTTTTATTGCCATTATTGCCCCGCCCCCTGAAGGGGAGGCAAAGGGGATGGTTTTTGGTTCGGTTTGTTTCTTTGTTTGTTTGTTTACACTCTCGCAGCAAAATTATTAGTTGAATCATTCCAAATTTGGTTTATATATTGCCTGTGACCCAGAATAAATGTCAATACATTTTGGGAAAAATAGGTTAAAGTTTAATTATTTTTTATTAATTTAATTTTTTTTCCTTCCATTTACTTATAATGGATGAAATTTCACGTCTGTAGCAGCAAAACTATTAGTTGAATTCATACCAAACTGGGTTTATAGATTACCAGTGACCCAGAACAGATTACATTTTGGGAAAAGTAGGTCCAAGTTAAATTTCTTCTATATTTTTTACATCTTTTTTCCCCTCTCACTTACTTATAATGGGCAAAATTTTAAATGTCTATAAAAACATCAGCTTTGTTTCAATCCACTTCAAACTTGGCACACAGATAGAGGCAGTTGATATGCCTCTATATGCCAAAATAAGCTACAATACCTGTGAGGGGCGGGGTTTGTTGAGCCTGGAACCACCTGTTTATAGGTTATTATGATCGTATTTTACTGGACTGATCTACTTTAGCTCAGACTGGTCTGTCCGTCACAATCTGGAACCTGAACTAAAATGATGTTGACATGCTTGATTATGAATTTCTTCAATGTAATTTTTGCATTTCACAAATTCACCCCACGGGCTGGATTGGATCCTTTGGCGGGCTGTTTTAGGTCCACGGGCCGTATGTTTGTCACCTGTGGTATAGACAGTGTGTTAACTTGTGTATTTCAACTTACTTGTTTGATCTTGACCTGGAAATAGAAAAAAAGAAAAATGTCAGTAACATTTAATTTAGATCTTCTAATAAATCAAATGGGAGAATACAAGGTTAAACACATGCAGAAGAATGTGTGAGGGGCGAGCATCTAAAACCACCAAAGCATCGTCTTGTGTCAAACGAAACTTTTCCGGTGTATTGTAACCTGGTTGCCATGACAATGCAACAAAGAACCACTTGCTATTTCGGAGTAAACCGCTGTTTCCTGCCTCGCACTGAAACCCAGAACCTCCACAGCGTTACAACAGCAGCGGCTCATTTAGAAGAACAAACCCTTTCACAACAGTCTGTCACTTTATTTTCAGACACTAGAGAACAGCAAAGTCATCAGCAACAAATACTGTTTGATACAAGACTTCAGCTCAGATATTTCTTCACTTCTTTCCTTTTGTACTTGTTTGTTCTGTTGTTTGTTTGTTTTTTTTCCCTTTCTTTTATTGGTTATTGTTATATTTGTCCATAAAACTCAATAAAGATTTAAGTTACAAAAAAAAAAAAAAGACTTCAGCTCGGATAATTTTTCTTTTCTTTTGTACTCGTTTGTTCTGTTTGTCTATGTTTTTCCTTTTTTTTTCCTAAAGTACAGTTTTTTTGTTTTATTAGTTATTGTTATAATTATCCATAAAACTCGGTAAAGATTTAAGTTACAAAAAAACCACTTCAGCTCGGAGCTCCCACCTGCTTTGATGAAATAACAAATATCATTAACAGATAAATGTGCAGGACGTCGAGAACAGAACAGTCAGTTATTTCAGCTCTAACTCATCCTGAACTGAGCTCAGTGTGTTTGTGAACGTCGAAACAGGACGGAATATTCTACTTTATTATCACTTCATGTTTTTCATTTACTTATTTTGTTTTTTTATGGGTTTTCTGCATTAACTGTGTGTTAATTCATTTCTGATCTGAATTGGACAGAAATTAAAATGTAAATACAAACAGGTTTAATGGTATGATGTAAATATGGGTTTGGTTGAAATTAAAACTGGTTTAAAACTAAAATGTCATTTTTACCTTTAAAAATGGCATTATCAGACACACCACAAGAGGCAACGCAGCCAGATTCTATACAATGTGTTCGCCTGTCTGATATATTTAAAAAAGATGGACACAAGCAATTTCTCATTGTAACTAAGGACATATATGTATTTATTTTATTTTAATTAATTTCTTTTATTTTATGTATTCATTTTGGATGTGTGCGTTTATATATGTTTGTTGGCGTATGAGGTGCATCAGGGTTGGGACTTTGTTAGAGTGGGGGGGGTTACATAACTTGTTGTTATATTTTATGCACATTCAGTTGTACAGTTATGATTGTTACGATATAAAAATTCAATAAAAAAAACTTTGGAGAAATAAAATGGCATTACAATCATAATGTCATATATTAAGGCAGGGTTATGAGAAATGCAAACATGACAGTGGACATATTAACATTCAGTGATGTCAAAACCATTTTAGTTCAGGTTCCACATTCAGACCAAGTGGGTCAGACCAATAAAATACTGTCCTAATAACCTGTAAATAATGACAACTCCAAAGTTTTCTTTGTTTTAGTGTAAAAAGTAAAATTACACGAAAATATTTACATTTACAAACTATCTGTTCCCAAAAAATGTGAATAATCTGAACAAATATGAACCACCTGAAATGTCTCAAGAAAAACAAGTGCAATTGTACCAATATTCTGCCTGTTATTAAATGTTTTGTGTATTTGATCCTCTGTGATCTGTAAGGTGTAATGTACATGTGGAAATGATAAACTGAGGCTGAATATGGGAAAACTGCACTTATTTTTCCGAAGAAATTTCAGGTTATTCACATTTTTTGTGAAAGGACAGTTTGTAAATGTAAACATGTTTACAATTTAATTTAACTTTTTTGTTTTTTTCTAAAACGAAGACAAAAATGTAGCGTTGTCATTATTTGCAGGTTATTCTGTTAGTGTTTTACTGGTCTGATCCACTTGAGATCACACTGGTCTGAATGTGGCCCCTGAACAAAATCAGTTTGACATCCCTGTTTTAACAGCGGGTTTTAAGGAGTTTTTGATGAATATTTGAGGAATGAAAAATGTCAGTGTGGTCTAACCAAAAAACTACACCTGTTGAACCCGTAAAGACCCAAACATCCACTGGAAACCAACAGCATCTACTGATCTAAACTGTTGAATCCCTGTTGAGCCACTAATCCTATCAATACATGTCAATAACTGGTGTAAATACAGTTCTTCATCTGTTCATGGTCATCAGATATGACCCATTTGGACGTTCAGAGGCTCCGTAGTTACCGTGGTAACACCATCATCTTCTACAACATTGATTCACCAGTAAAAGCCATGGAGTTGGATCAGTGACAGTAGATGGACACACTGGGTTTATGATCAGTTCAGGACAGATTTGACTGAAAAGGTCATTTTTTCTTGAGTCATTAAGTGTGGACTGCAGATGAAAATTAGCACTGACACTAACTCTGGCATATTTACATGTTTACACTGAAATGGAATGTATAAATGTGTTCATTAACATGCACTGTCCCGCCTAAATAAAGATATATAATGATAATAATACGTTTTCTGTTTTTATACGATAACCTTTGAATTTACTCTGAGCTTTGATGAACATCTACATGATCAGCTGATTAAATACAGGGAAAAATACTTCATTCACACTGAAAAATTTAAAATTTTACACCCACCTGAATATTACACTACACACCCCGTTTTTTGTTTTTTTTACAGTCTATTCCTCCATTTCTGCCTAATACACTATGTTCAGTTAATGATCTATTTTGCAGAAAAAAAAATCTTTCTTCAGTTTTCTCTGTTTCTGATATAACAGCCCTCAATTTTAATCTGAGCTTTAATGAACATATACATGATCAGTGAATTAAATACAGGAAAATACCAGATTTTCACTGAAAAGTGCAAAAAAAAAACCCCGAGGATAATATTACAATAAATGCTGATAAATCACGTTAAACAGAGAGAAAATTCATTTGGGCACTGACACAGAAGTAGCACTGGGTCTTTATGGGTTAATTAAAACATTCTGGCCCTGGTTTGGGATTATCTTCAAATAAAGCTCCGTTAAGATGGTGTGAGTCATCTTACTTTTGGTTAAAAACAAACAAAAGTTGAAAATGTCTTCAGAAGTTTTTAAAGGACCAGCATGAGTCACTTGTTCTCCATCGCTGACCAAAATGAATTGTATTAATCATCTGCGTTCTTCGACTGTTTTGGTCCTAAATGCCTCACATGGAAAATGTCATTCGGTGATGTTACGTCGGTCCTTGTGCTCTTTTCTCACTGCTCTAGGGTGAAGGTGCTGAACAACAGGACAAGTGAAGGCAACAGTGCCAGGATGTGGTTTAGCACGGCCTTGTTGAACTACTGAGCACAGATGCATGCTTTTTGCAATGACATTTCACCCTGTTGAACAGCCCACAGACCTGTTATTAGACCCGAGGTGACGGAATTTTGATCAGTTTTTGACACAGACGCAAACTTTATGTGTCATTTTAATTTACATCAGAATGAAATTTCAATGCAATGGCTCAGGAGGCAGCAGGAATAAATAAAACAGACACTATAAAAATAAAAATGCATATAAAAACTGTGCATCCAGTCATACAAACTAAGATTCAGAAATGAAATGATGGTTCAAGTAAAAGGATCTATGTTAAATGTTAATGTGTTATGATCTATGTAAAAGTTGGTAAATGTGTTTCTAGTAGTGAAAATAAATGACAAAATAACTTAAAACTATCTCCTTTTAGTCGTTTTAATCTTTTTTTTGCAAACATGTTACATGTCGACTGTTCAGATTTGATGCCTGATACTTTTCCAAATGAATTTTTCTCTATATTTAACCATTACCAAGGGATTTGTCACCATTTATTCTAACATTATCTCGTGTATTTTTCTAGCGTAAATCATGTTTTTTCCTATATTTTATTCACTGATCATGTAAATGTTAATAAAAGTTCAGTGTAAATTCAAAGGTCATTATATCAAAACAGACAAACATTGAAAGAAACGTGACTTTTTCAGCAACATATATCATTAATTCTACATAAAAACAAGCATCTCCGATAACTGTCATTTCATTTGTTCATGGTTAAACATTCAGTGTATAATAATGAATTATATATTTTGCAGAAAATGTCAGTTTTTTATTCAGCTTTCTCTGTTTTGATATAATAATCTTTGAATGTATTCTGTTTTCATGAACATTTACATGATCTGTGAATTAAATATAGGAAAATACATGATTTACAATGAAAAATGCAAAATACAGAGGACAACATTATAATAAATGGGGTTAAATCACTTAAGAAAAGCTAACTACAGAGAAAAGTTCATTTGGGAACTGACGCAAAATAAAACACTGAGTCTTTATGGGTTAAATGGAGCCTGGTTGGTTTTCCTGGTCCTTTTGTTTTCTATTCTTAGAACAAAATGAAAAAAAAGACAGTGAAACAGTTACACATTACATCAGCTTCTATGAGTTCTCATGAATTTTATGTACGACAGAAGAGGAAGCAGAAGTAGAGGGTTCTGTTCGACCGTCACAGCTCAAATTGATTGGTAATTTAGTTCTAACTGCTTATTATTATTATTACTTACATAATGAATACTTATCACTTCATTAAAACTTTTATCCAGTGATTATTAAACCATATATATTTAAATACAAATTGTGCACACTATAACATTATAATAAACTACTTCAGCTTCATATCATTACTACTATTATTGTTATCATTATTATTACTACTTTGCCTCTTGTTTCCACTAATACTTTCCAATGTGCAACTGTAATTTTTTCACTACTGTTTTTTTTTTAAATATAGTTTTTGTTTTGTTATTTTCTTGTTGTATTTCTTGTGTGTATATTTGGCGTTTGTGCTGCTGTTGGAACCATAGTTTACTGAGGGCTCTGCCCAAAGGATCAGTAAAGTTCTATCTAATGTAATCTCATGCAATGTAATCCAATCTAATGAAACCTAATGTAATGTAAAGTAATCTAATAATGTAATGTAATCTAATAAATGTAATGCAATCTAATGAAACCTACTGTAATGTAATCTACTCTAATAAATGTAATGTAATGAAACCTAAAGTAATGTAAAGTAATCTAATATAATGTAATCTAATTTAAAAAATGTAATGTAATGAAGCCTAATGTAATCTAATAATGTAATGTAATCTAATAAATGTAATGTAATGTAAAGCGCCCTCAGGTATGTGCCTCTGAAGCCCATTACCCGGTCCAGCACTAGGAAAAGAACCCCAGACATGGTCTGACTGTGTTTTTCCTGCGTCCTTCTTCGTTTTGCCGGTGGGTCTGTTCTGTCTTCTGCTGTCGTCCCTTCACCACACAGCGTCACCCACACCCCTCCTCCCACTGAAGTGCTCTAATCGCGCATCGTGCTCAACATTTCTGACCTCACTTCTTCATTTCAGACATTATGCTTCCCTTTTTTTGTCATGAATTCACAAGTGCTTGCTGCTCGCTCTGTCTCAGGCTGCCACACCGCTCTGCCAGGAAATGAAAGCAACTCAGAGTGGAACACGGAAGTGGTCAAGTTTTTCATCACACATCGCCTGTCCTGCAGCAGCAAAAAAGATGAAGACGAAGATCTGGAGCTTAACGGGGCTCGGCCGCTCTCGTTGTTTTGGTTCAATAAGTAAACGCCACCTGATCTTTGGCGTTTAAGGCCTGAACTGATGTGGAGGTTATTCTGATGCAAGAAATTACAAATGAGCTACACCAGAAAACATACATTTCTACATAACTTATGATAACAATGCGTTTTTTTTAACCCGTAAAGACTGAAACAGCGACTGGTGACTGATCTAGAATATCTAATACCTGTTGATCCACTAGTCCTATTGGTTAGTTTAAATAATTGGTGTAAATACAGTTCTTCATCTTTTCATGGTCATCAGATATGACCCATTTGGACGTTCAGAGGCTCC
>JAPQRP010000020.1:8209145-8229282 GCA_037367295.1 Apogon hyalosoma
GTAAAATAATCATGTGCTTCTTTGCATGGCGAGTGGGGTAGTGGTGGTGGTGGTGGGAGGGGGGGGAGCGGTGAGAAGTGTCAGGTGGAGGGAGGGGGGGAGTGGAAGCTAGTGAAGGGAGGCGTGTGTGTGTGGGGGGGGGAGCAGAGACGGAGATGGTTAAATGACACAACAAAGATGAGCAGCTGACAGTTTGCTGCCGATCCTTCAGGAGCATTGTTTACATCCAGACAGGCGCTGCAGGCACCCCCCTCATCTCCATCTCTCCATCGCCCTGTCTCTCGCTCTATCATTCCCTCTCTCCTTCGCTTTGTCTCCCTTTCTCCTGGATGGGGGTGACATGTGGGGCAACGCACAAGCTCGGCGTGGTGTGTGCGAAGGGGAGGCAGCCGCCGTAACAACTATACACTTGCATATTTGCTCATGCACACACGGAAAGACACAAACAGACTCGGCAGAAGCTTGAAAAACCTCGCAATTAGCCTTTATCAACCCAATGAGATAAATACCACAGTGTAGAGGAATCCTCCGTCTGCGACATGAAGGAGAAGAGCTGCTTAAACCTGACCCCGTGGATTTGTATGGACACATGATGGAAGCCATACAATAATAATAATAATCTAAAAAACGCAGTACGATTCTAATGTAGTTTAGTTACTGGGTACACTTCGGAACATTTTAAATGCAATGCTCGGGATAAACGAAATAGATGTAATAAATGTAACTGATAGATGTGCAAAATGACTAAATAAATGGCACAGCTACAAAAAATATGCAGTTATTGATTAAAAAAAAAAAAAAAAAAAAGTTGTTAGTTGCACAGCGGTTACATCCAAGGTCATTCTTTTGGTAAAACGTTAATATGAAGAACATAGATACATATCTAAACAGTAGAGCTGGGTAATCTACAGGTTGAATTTTACCATATTTGAACTAAAATGAACGGCTCCAAAACTGTAGAGCGATGATGAAAACACTTCTTAGATTTTTGAGTGTTTTAGGTTAGTTTATAGCATTTATAAAACTACTACTGGGTTCATTTATTGACTGATTTCTTCATATATTGACATTTTATGAGGCCAAGTATACCTTATATTACCGTATTTCCACAAATTAAAACGTAGGCAAGTTACCAGCCAGAGTCAGTAAAACCAGCAGTGGACAAGGACACCACGATCAAATAAAAGCCAGTCCTGAAATACAGGCGGGGCAAAAAATAAAATGGATCAACGTCTGGGTCCTGTCATGTCACGTGTCAGTTATATACAATGTTCACTTTGACAAGTTTAATGTAATGTATTCAATTATATGATTTGGAATTTTCAACATTTTATTGTTCACTCATATGAAGTGTTATTGTTTGATTTTGGTCACTGCAGGTGTGTGTCATTTGTAGACACTGCCATGGGAAGATGTTCACACAATAAAAGCACTGTTAAGCAATGCATAGATTTCACTGGAATGCTACATTGCCTTTTATTTTGAAAAGGTTAAGTTAGTGTTGCATTTGTGGAAAAGTGGATTACATGTAGATATGTAGGTACGGGTATATTTATGTGTATGTGCAGATCCATTTGAGTGTATGTTTAGAGTTTTCTTGTAAATACTGAACATTCATTGTGTTCTTTTTGGGTTTTTCTTCTCTTCTTTTTCTTTCTTGTATTTTTTCCCCCTCTCACATGCACAAAATAAATGATCAATCACTTTTTCACAACATTATAAACATTGCAAATGGAAGCAGATCAAATTAATGTCTTGTGCCAATTATGACCATTTCACTTTTTAACCCTTTATCGAGCAAGTGACTATTTTTGGTCATTTTCGCACACATTACAAGACGCTTCCAGTGAGGTACGTGAGTCACCAGTCTCAGGTCCAATGTGGTCTCCAGGGTCTGGAAGGTCCACCTCTGCGTGAACAGTGAGTGGACCTGCTTTTTTCGGTATCGTGAAGTAATGGAACTAATGTAAGGAATGATGGTCAAAGGGTTAATGTGAGTATGCTGTTCTAATGTTCTAGAATACATGTTCCTTTCACCATACATGTGCTTTTTTTGTTTTTTAAATAAATACTTCTTGGATTTTTTTTTTTTCCACATATGGGCAAGGAACCAAATATGGTAACTTCGCTAACCTTGAATTTTCTACATAATAAAAAACTTGGACAAAAAAAAAAGAAAAAAAAATCACAAAGGTAATAAAGTCTTGTTATGTTCTCCAATAACACACTAAGATTGAAATTTTGAAGTTCAGAGTACTTCTATGAGTGCCCTATGAAGGGTTAATTAGAGGAAATTAGAAATACAAACTTCCTTCCAGTAAAGGCCTGGTACCGTCTGCAGAACCCAAAAAATAAAGGCTCCAGACTTGATTTTAGGAAATATGGTTATCAAAGCTTCATATGTCTGATGAAATGAAAATCTTTCTTTATCTCTTCTATCTGTTCCTATGTACTCATGACTGTAAATTAAGCCACAAACTTATCAAAGGGTCCGACCATGAAAAAAAAAACCCCAAATTCAGTTAAATAAATAAATAAACAAAAACTGCTCGGCTCAAGGATCCGTTCACTTGGCAGGATTTGCTCAGATAATCAGTGTTGTTTTTAATGGTTCTGTTTGTATTTGTGTCATATCTTATTGGCCAAGCAAACCAATGCACATCCCTTATAAAAGTAATTTAATGACATAAGTTACATTATTTAGCTCAAAAATGTACCACTGTAATGTTAACATTTACCAGGGTACCGACTAATATGTAACGTATTAAATTTTACAAGCAGCACTCCCAACACTGTGCGATACTTTTCCATGTTTAATGTAATTTCCCACCAAACATATGGGTTTCTACTCATTTCTGCACGACATTAAAACCCGTACAACGATAATTAATACAGACTTCATGGTTATTACTGTGATGGATTACACAACTTTCATGAGTCTGCTACTAGATTTCCATTCTGTTTGGATAAATGGAAACAAATGAAAGCCTGAGACAGTAGAATAAATACATTAAAACATGGTTTGCAGAATGGTTAGCCATGATGTAACAAACAAGAGCTAAACACGCAAACCCTCTGGTATGGTGCTTTATATAGCTCGAGTATGACGTGACATTTCTACTGAGGGTTTTAGGGTCATGCAAATAAAGAAACTAACGATTTAGAACGTCAGTCAACAAAGGATCTAATACCTGCAGAGTAAAGCTTATGTGCAAGTTTGGACTTATTAGCATTAAAAGAAGAAGACGGAAAAGTTACCAAGAAAATGCCACCCACACAAAGAGGGCATGCAAATGCAAAGCCATGCGCATTCATACACACATCACCACCAATCAGCAATAAGGAGATCTTTAACCACAGGCCGACTACATTACATTTTTGAGCAAGGATAAGTCTACGCAGAATTACAGCAGATGATTTAACATTTAGTTAGGGAAACATGACACTCCGGCTTATTTAGTTTCACCCCACTCTGTAGCACGGCCAGATGCTTTTGATATATGCATTTAATTTTCAAACGGTTAAAATCATAGCTGGTCTTTTGATCACAGAGTAAGATCATACTGTACTGTAGTTCAGACAGTTGGGTGGACTCGACTTACATATAAAAAAAAAATAACGCTATTAGTCAATACAAGTAAAAATCAGCCTTTTGGCAAAGAGAAAGAGAGGCTTAGAGACACAAAAGAGGAGCTGGCAATGGGGACAACAGGAACTGACTGAAAAGATAAGTTTGTAGTAGGGGTGTAACAGTGCAGAAACATTTCAGTTTGGTCCGTTTTCGGTTTAGGGGTCTTCGGTTCGATACATTTTCTATATGTTTTCGGTACAGTGAAGGAGACCAATTTCATTTAAAAAACCCACGATAAATATAACGGACCCTCAACAATACCGGCACACCGCTCGTTTTGTCTCTCCGTTGACGTAACTGACAGTGAATCCAAAATGCTCCTAAATCGTAGACCTTAGAGCAGACGGAGGGTCTTCCAACTCTGGCTTTGTACCTGTGATGCTGCTCTGAGCTGCCATGCTGGTTCATCTTCAGCATGTGGATGGTGCGTGGACCGCTCAGACATCCTCTAGGATATCAAATATTGCACATGGGTTCTGCTTACGTCCACCCTGCTCATACTGTGTGCGTTCTGCTTCAAGGTTCACGTGGAAACTTAGGGTGTACTCACACCTGAAAAGTCCTTCGGTCCCCTTATTTGATTAGGATCAAATGCAGACTTTATTTTTTCGATTGGGTCGGATCACATTCTCATTGCACTTTTTGCTTGTGGACCAAACTCTGTAAACAGAAGTACACATGTGATGAACTGCCCTGGCACTGGACAGAAAAGTCAGGGGCGGAGTGACTCAGAGACGGTCGGTGTCGATGAAAACAAACATGGAGGTTCTTAGTGCAGTTATCGTTTTCGGACTTTTACACAAATTTACGAAAATAATGTCAACTGTTAAGAACAGCTCATTCGGAACCAGTTTGCTAATATGGACATCTGACCAAATGTCAATGAGACATTCAGTGTCCTCATTAGTCCACAGCTCATGGCTGCTGCTGTTAGCTCTGACTACCCATGAGGCTCGGCTACTTCCAGCGGCTACGGTGGCTCGTCAAGTACAATAAAGCGCAAGATTCCTTGGTTTATTTCGGCTTGAGGCTGGTTATATTCACACCAGAAGTGAACCGGCCCAGACTCCATTTGGAAGTGGACTCAGTCCACCTGTCTGATTCCAATCAGAGTTCGCATGTTTGAATTCACACCTAAAAAAAAAGTCCGGACTTTCCGGGGAAACGAACTCTGGTCTGTTTTAAACTGACCAAACGAAGTAGGTGTGAATACGGCCTTAATGCGAGTGTTTGTATTCTTCACATAGGCTACATGTATTCGTTCTGCACACCTCTGTATTGTATTGAAGGCCCCAAACCGAAACTGTTCGGTACAAACGAGTGCACTGTTACGCCACTAGTTTGTAGAATTGTTTAACGGCAAGAATACTTTTAAGACATTGGCCAATTTGTGCCATAACTGTGACAACCGGAGTGGCACAGTACTTACCTCCTCTGAGTAGTGATCTGAAGGAAGAGGGGGGTAGTCACACTGCTCTATCTTCTTACAAAGTGAGTAAAGGTTCATCTTATCCCCGTAGAAAGGACTCTGCAGGGCTGCCATCTAAAAAAAATATAAAGATATGAAGAAACAGGTCAGGGCACTTCGCAACAGGTGATGCAAAGTAGGTACGGTATGAATAGGAAAACCTGCACATTAAGAAACTCCAGAGGTGCATTTATTATCTTATTAACATCTTTATCAGACAATTTAGAAGAGGAATGGAAGTGTAAAACTACAGGTGCAACTGCAGGCTGAGATTCTCTGTCCATATCAAATCCATATTTATAATAAAGGTTGGTCTGCAATACTAGTGAACCAAAACAAAAAAATCCAAGACAGCTTTCCTTGGCTTGTGTTTTCCTGTAGTTTGCTAATCCTTGCTGCAGCACAGCAAAACAAAGCACTGAGAATGAGAATGGAATAAGAGCATGAGAGGAGAGGGCTGCAGCAAAACAAGAGGGGAGAATTTTTCAGTTTGGTGGAGCAGCAAGAAAACTGTATACTCTGGAAATAAATTCGTGCAACCGCGGTGAGGAAGAGGCAGATGTAAAGTGGTAAAGAGTGGAAAGGATATGGAGGTTTTTACTAGTGTCACACCACCAGGACATTTTTAGCAGCTTCACTGACTCGCTTCCTGTTTCTCCAATGTGTATGATTAACGTAAAGCCTCCAGCAGACTCATAACACCTTTACTAATTTTTTTTCCCCGGATGTATGTTGGTGAAATTCATTCTCAGAAGTGTTGTAGCATGTAACGTTACATAGCAGGCGGTCTGCTTAAGTGTATAAAGAGATCTCTAAATGTTTCTAGAATGGGAAAAACCACTGGTCCCAACATACAAACTGCACAGTTTACATAACATGCACCTTCTGGACCAATAAGTAAAAGGAATAAATGTGAAGGACAGTCATTGCTCAAACATTTCTGTGTCTAGTGCATATTTTGGGGGAAAAAAGACTTTAGGAAAACTGGCTGACACTTCCAACTAAGACGTGAGCTAGTCAGATAGATGATATTTCTGTCAATAGGAGGTAAACTGGAGACAAAAAACAGAGTCACTGAGTGGAGAATTTGTAATGTTTTTACCGCAACAACAGCATTATTCTACCACAATCTTTTCAGACTGATCTCATGAAATCACTTTGCATGTCACGCCAATTCAGTGAATGTTATTCAATGCCATTTGATGGCGTATCAATGTACACCAAGATCTCCGGTTTACATATCCGTAACCGCTAACCCTAACCTTTACCTATAATCGTGCTAGCCGTTAATCGTGCTAATCACTAACTCTAAACACAGCTGCTAATCACGCTAGCTGCCAGTCGTGAGACATTTTCACAACTTCTAATCTGTATCCACTGGGCCCCCCAGAAATGCTGGGCCCCATGAATTCGTCATGTTTACCCCCCCTTTATGGCACCTCAGCTTATAGGTAACATATATTTCTTTTATCTGTAGTATAGAGTTAGCTTTTGTATATTTCAGTACTTTATCCTTGTAGCTTTGTATACTACCTTTATATATTTTTTCTGTACAGTTCTGTGTGATATTTTCATATTGTCTTTTTGCACTTAAGTGTTTGCTGCTAAACTGATTATTATTGCTCTATTCTATTCTATTCTATTCTATTCTATTCTATTCACATGGATTTGGCCCACAACAGCTTGAATGGCACACCAACACCATATGATGGAGGAGAAAACCCTGCCCCTGTAAATTTTCTTTCTATCATTGACCGCCTTGGTGGAGGTATGAAGTATGAGTCTTTCTAGTTTAAATACTGGTCTTTGTAACAGTTCACCTGTAAAGTCATGTAAAGCAGTGTAAGATAGATGCTAAATGGACGTCGTTTCAGTTTGTTGTCTGTTGCTGTGAATGTAACCCGTTGACATTGCCCAAACAGTCGCACATCATCAACTTGTAGGTGGCTTCTTGCGTTGTTTTCACTGAAAGATGTGTCACATATTGACAGCGCAGAGATAGAAAAGTTCTTGTTTCCATTCGGGCAGATTTGACAGTCTCTGTCACAGCTTTGAGTGGGAAGTCAAGATGACAGCGGCAGAACCTCAGTGGGCCATTTCTCCTCTGGACATAATTTCCCAATGTTTATTATTCCACTTTCTTCATCAAGCATCTTTATCTTCACATTATAAATACACACAAAACTTTTGAGCATTAACAAAAGAGGATCCCCCCCTTTTTTTTTCCTTCATGGGCACCTTTCTGCCTTTGCTCTAACAATTACTACTGAGGCAGACACAGCAGGCGGTTGACAGTGATGAGATGTGTGTGGAAATACGCATCCGTGTGTGTGTCAGCAATGATGCTCTTCCATTACTAATGAAACCGCAAATCTGAAGCCTGGGCTTTCACATCCAATTCTATGGTGATTAAGAAACAAAAACAGACATAGATAAATGAACAAATAGTACATACATCAATACATAAGCACAGGGGAATGTCACTGTAAATGCACGCTCACTGGTGTCAACACAGATGGATTTTCCACAGCGATGCCATGATGTATGGGGAGACTATATATAACTAATACAATAATATTTAAAAATACAGCCAACAGTAGGGAATGTATTTCTGTGGGAAAAAAGGACATATTTAAATCAAATTGCACATACAAGTACAAATCAAGGGTCTGAATAGGAGCCAAGACACCACCAAGATCCCCAATGTCAAGTATAATAGAAGATTGTCCCCAATAGATTGGTGTCCAACAGCAGAACCTGGCCCACGTACGGAACGTCAACAATAATATAGCAATGACCATAAAACACTGAGAGATGAGTCAACTAGAGTAAAAGCATGTGCTCGTGAGCGCTCGTGTTGTTATGCTTCATTTACCGAAGAACAGGCTGTTGAAAGCTAATATAATTACGATCATTTGGAGCAGAAGTAACTGATAATAACTGATTAATTGGCCAATATCGTCGCTGGCAGAAACTTCATAACTGCTGCGATTAATGTCTCAGATAAATAAGTGATGAATATGTAAATGTACACATTTGTGCAACAATGAAACCAATACATCATTAGCCTCATAGCATAACTGTCTAAGCTGTACGCTATATGGACAAAAGTATGTGGACACGTTGAATTCAGGTGTTTCTTTTCTAACAGGGGTCTGGGATACAAAATAATAATGACTAATGCCAGAATATAGTTTTATATTGGGATAAATATCACTGCATTGGTTAGTTTGGTTTAAATTGTCATCTTTGCTTACAAAATGCCTCAGAAATGGTTTTGACTTAATTTCTCTCAACATTGATTTAGTTTCTTTTTATCCATGACTATGATGTTAAACGTTCTACCTCCAGATTTCTAAAATATTTTTCATGCTCTGACTATAATAATAATTTTCTACAACAACTAACCATCTCCTTTCTTCACATCTCACTGAGGAAGAAAAATCTCCCATTAAACTTTAAGGAAAAATTGATGTTTATAAAAGAATAAAGACAAAAATATTTGGACAGATCATGTCTACAGCTGTAAGGTGTCCTGTTCGTGCTGATTTGAAACAAAAACATCAATATTTATCACAATATAAAACTATGTTCTGACATTAGTCACTATTGTTTTGTATCCCAGACCCGTTAGAAAAGAAACACCTGAATTCAACGTGTCCACAGACTTTTGTCCTTTAGTGTACGAGTTAGGCAATGGGCTCTATGCACAGCCCCACTACTTCCTGAACTTAAGACAGCTCCTTTATTTCCTGTCTTTTATTATTGGACGCTGATTAATTCAGGTGTTTCTGACCACAGTAGTCACAGCAAGAAGTAGCAGGCACACCTGACTAATCAGTGTCCAATAATGAAAGACAGGAAATAAAGGAGCTGCTTTAAGTTTAGGACGTAGTGGAGCTGTGCACAAAGGCTGATGACGTGAAACTGAATATCAAAGTAACTGTAGAAAATAGGCCATTCTTGTGCAGTTTTTACTTTTTTTATTTAGTTAGATGCTTGTCCTACTTAGCCTAGCCTGTCCAACTGATATCCAAGTTCAAACTGCATGGATTTTACATCAGCTTACATGACAGTGTGAGCAGGTTAATATGAAACGACTACACTGAGGTCTAAGAAGTCTGAGACAACAGTATTTACTAGCTAACAAATTAATGTTGATAGATACTTTCACTTTGGAGACGTATGGAGAGTTAAAAAAATGCAAAAAAAAATGTAATTGTAGTGTCAGGTGAACTGACAAATTGTCTAAATTTGGATTCATAGCTCAGTTGGTTTTCTTTCAGGTTCATATGAAGTGTAAAAATACCGACTACTTCCTGAAAAATTCACTGCAGTTACTTGAAAAGAACCAACTGGGGGGAGACACTCCCAATTAGTTAACAACATATGTACATTCTTTTGGTTCTATATAGGAGGTGGTGCGTGTTTTTGTAGCTTTGCAGTGGGATGTGAACATTATCATATCGATAGAGTTTTGGGACTTTCTTCTTTAATTAAGGATTACATTGACTATGTTGGTCACAGCCTCTTCACATTGGTTTCACACAAGCTGATGCTGTTTAAAGTAACTATACGGCCAATATTTAATGTCAGTGTCATCTTCTATATGCTTTTTTTTTTTTTGCCCTCTCTTGTAAAGGAAATGCAGAAAAATTCATTATTAAAAACCAAAATAAGTGTTTTAAAGTGTCTTATCTTTGAATGAAGACAAATTTTATCACACACATTTGCACTACAGATAAAATATTAGCCACTGCAATCAGTAGTTGCTTTTCCATTGACCCTCAAAATGAGCAAATATAACTTGCGCATAAAAATTTACCTAATGGAAAAAATGACAATTTAGCCAAAACTCTAATTT
Source organism: Apogon hyalosoma (assembly GCA_037367295.1). Lineage (NCBI taxonomy): Eukaryota > Metazoa > Chordata > Actinopteri > Kurtiformes > Apogonidae > Apogon > Apogon hyalosoma. The sequence continues at coordinate 8,219,109 of JAPQRP010000020.1, forward strand.
TACAATTAAAAGTTTTTGTGCTGGCAAGAGGTGGTTTTTCCGGCATAGCGCAATTGGTATATCACACAAAACTGCAATGGAAAGACCTTTTTTCTGCAACTAGTCACGTGAATAAAATTAAAGAAAAAAAAAACAAAAAAACACGGCTGTTGACGAACGTTACAATGAGTGAAGAAGAGTTTTAAAAGAAACACGGCATGGTGTGTGTGGGGGATAGAGGGATAATACATAATAATAATAATAATGAATATATCTGTAAATCAACACCATATTTATGTTTGTGTTCCATGTTTATGGAATAACTTCTCATGTCATCTCGCAATAATAAATAAACAAATCATCACATTTGTGATTTAATGGAAAAAACTGACTTAACGTACTTCTGTTTTTTTAACATTTAGTAAATATTGGTAAAGTTTTGCATGTATGTCCAATGGAAAAGCGACGAGTGAAATATCTGATTTCAGTTGCCAACAAAATATCTGTATCCTACAAGTACTAATGTTTTAACACTTAACTGAGACAAGAGCATGACTTTATTTACTAATCCTTCTGAAACTGACAGCAAATAATCTTGAATTGCACCTTTTAATTTGATATTATTTAGCTTTGGGCTGGAGGTACAAGTACAAGCTGAAGGCAAGATTTTAATTTTTACAGCAAATATAAAATATCACCTCCTTGATTATTAATAATTGGTGTCAGTATCAGCCCCGAAACGGAAACATATCGTACCATATTAATCCCTAGTCTGCGAATGCGTTCCGACAACGACTTTCCCAGGACGTGACGGCAAAAAGAAACAGACGGGGGGAAAAAAGAAGAAAATCAGCCAGCTATAGACACCGGGAGGTAAAGGGTTAAACAAGACCCCGTCGTATTTTCATGCATCTTCTGCTTTTGACAGATGAAAAATGTCAACTGTCCTGTTTGTATTTGGGAGTTTTTGCACTATTCATCTGCTTCATTAGTGCCTGCTGCTCCTGGCCCCTGACAGCTGCCGGCCCCCCGCTCTCAGCACACACGCAACACACACCCAGGCGCATGCCCACACACACCAACGCAGCCGCACACACTTACGCCTTTTTCAGACTGTGTCGTCGCAACGGGTTCGATGATTGACTCACTCTCTGACCTCTGAGGCCCCGGTGTGGGTGTGTTTGTGTGTGCGTACGCTTCATTGATATTCGGGAGACATACGATGCACACGCATGCCTGCTGTCTGTCTACGGGCCGTGAGCTGCTGGTGGCAGGACACACACACACACACACACACACACACACACCATCCCACCGCTCTCGCCTTTGTTCCTCCTCAGCTCGCCAGGTTACGCTCTCCCCCAGCCCAGGCATGTAAAGCCAGCATCCCCCGGTCCGTGTAAAAGCTCTGAATGAGGACTTCCAGTTTAATTAACACTGAACCCACTCTCTCTCTCTCTCTATCTCTCCCCAAACGCCAATTAAAGGGAGCGGCGACAGACTCCGCCCCTTGTTTATCCCCCCGTGTCCACACAGCCTGGGACCAAAGGCTTTTCACAACATCTCACTTACTCACGCACTGCATTTATAGACTTACGCTTCATCAGAAACAAACACCACATCAGCCCTGTCCGACCACAGGCCTGTGCGCTACATGTGGCCATTCTGGAATTTTCTATGGCCAAAATTATAATGATAAACTTTATTACTTTGTTCACCTTGTCTTATTGTTTACTTTATTGTGTATTTATTTTGTTGTCTTCAAGAATATATGTCTGTATTTATTAATTTATTACTTTTCTGCTGCGTCTATAGGTGTGTATGTGCATGTGAAGATGATAAGTGAGGTGAACTGATCCAAGGGACTTGATTCTTCATATATTCTGCTGATAGGACGCTAAACGATAGACTGTTGTGTGGAGAAGGGGTGGGATTAAATAAGTTCTACTTCCTCCCACTCCTTTGACAATATGCAAATGAAGTCATACTTTGTTTTCGTGTATATGTTTTTGATTTTTGTTTGTTTTGTTTTCTCAAAATCTGTTTCATTTACAAGGACTAAGTAGGATTATTTTGTTTTGTTGCATATTCAAAATAAACTAAACTAAACTACAAAACTAAATTTTGAACATAAGTCGGAACAAAATATAATGGTGGAAAAAAACGGTTTTATTCTTGTAGTGACAGTGTTTTTATTTTCTTATGTGGCCCCAATACACCGTCGTACATTAGAACAAGATATTAAACCTTAATTTACCTGCACTTTTAAAAATATTGCCTTTTTTTCTCTGTATTTTACTGTGTTTGTAACTAGGGATGCACTGATTCCACTTTTTTCTAGACCGAGTACAAGTACAAGTACTTACATTTGAGTACTTGCTAATACCGAGTACCGATACGAGTACTTAATAATACCATGACAGTTCTTAGTTCCTTTTGAAAATGTGCTTTATTGTCGTTGTCATTAGTCTGACTGGAACAAAGTGCTGCTACTGACATTTAATGTGTTGGAATGAGCGTTTGTCAATCAATCCACCAGAGGGCGCCGCTCTTAATTAACCATACTGGACAAATACCACAAAGAAGAGGAACGTTTTTTGAGAAGAAGAAGAAAGTTAATAATAACAAACATGGCGACGACAGAGGTAATGCTAACGTGGATGCTAATGTTGATATTGATGGGGGCAGTTGTCATAAATATGTCAGTAGTTCTTCTCTAACTTACAGTCGCTCTTTGAAAAGTTGCGCTACCTCCACGGTTCCCGGTGCTTCTGCTCCGAATTCTCCGTCTGGGTACACATCTGTGAGCACCCGGAAAACAGACAGAATTACGTACAGAATGTAGGCAGAGGACGGACAGAGCGCTCCGTCCGTACCCGTCTGTCTTTAACATAACATTCAGTCCCCGTTACTTTTGTCACTGTCGTTTATTTTGAAAAATCTCCACACTGCTGACACTACTACTCTGCCGCGTACCTGCTGCACTCAACTGTGAACGTCACGCTGCTGTAAAGTGGCATCAGCGTTTTTGTATTGGAGCACTTTTATAAGAACGAGCATTAGTACACGCGCTCAGTATCGGACCGATACCCGATACTGGTATCAGCATCGGTGCATCCCTATTTGTAACATGTTGCTTCTCCTGAATCTAATCTAATTCCAGTGTTAATTTGATGGGTGTGAATACATGCCACTCAGAGGGACTTTTCTTGTCATTCCTTTTCAACCAGTCTTTTATGATGTGCTAATTCTTCATGCTCTCATCATGACAAAAATGAAAATACTGTATATGTGCTGAATATATACTGTATATAGGGCCTACTCTCTCTTACCAAAACATACAAGTGCCTGTACAAGTGAGGAGAGTATGACTTTTTAATGTGCTCCCTGATCCTTGGTGTGGCTTTATGATCATATATTAATCAAGGCAATAAGTCACAGTACAGGGACAGTCATTAAAAATATACCTGCACCCACTGGAGTCATTATTCGTCTGGTTCATCACGCCGCAAATGAAAGGCGAAAGATAAAAAGGAAAAATAGCGGGAAGGAATTCAAGATCCAGATAATTCTGACGAGATGGACTTTTGAGGAAAACTGATAAAGGATGTGAAGTTCAATCGTAAACTGACTCTGGAGTTTGGATCGTGAAGGCACAGATGAGCAGAAAATTCAGCTCCTAATATTAACCCTTTCATGCATGAATTCTTAAAAAAAAAAGTATCTAGATTTTTTTTAAGACTGATTTTATTTCTCAAAATTAGGCTAGCATTAAATATGGTTTTATTAAGAAGGTATTTGAACTCTTGAGACCCTGGAAAGTACAAGTTTTGGATTTTTTTAATTAAATAATTGCCTGTATTGGAAACATCATGATGCAACATTATTTTCAGATGCATTTTTAAAAATTGTATGGAATGTTCTTTGCGGTGGAAAGTTTGTTTTTTTGTACAAAGCTGTGAAACTGTTGTCCAAAAATGTGGACGGTAAACCCACAGCTGGGTCTTAGGAATTTCACTTAGGCAAAGACATACCAACCCCATTTTCGGCACTCAGAAGTCGTCGGGCAGTCTGGTGAGGTTGGTGACATGAGTCTGTCTGGTGACTTCCATACGATCAGACGTTGTTAATGCCATCACCGGTCTTTTTGGCCGAGTCAACATGTGTAATCGGTCACTCCCAGTCGTTCAGTTGGACCAATCTGATTGGTGCAGGGATAGCCCTGGACTAGTGAATCAGTGAAGTTTCTATGTGAATCCAGCTCTACCGAGGTCCTTCCCACTATTACTGTCTTCTATAATAGGCCATGAACTGCTCAGATCGTACCTGAATGAGTGACAGTCAGTGTTGAACATGGACTCCATTCATTCCATGAAGTCGACACTGTTGGCATTGTTAGCATAGTGCCATTTCTCCTTAGTTTTCACATGCGACATCTTTCTTCTTCCACCAGTAGAATCCCTAGAGCTGACAACACCAGTGTCTTCTTATTACTAGCCATCCGTTCAACCAATACAACACCAACCCTTCTGGACTACTCAAAACTCTGTGTTGACACCAATGACTGATGACAGCCAGCTCTGGGTTTTGGTCTAGAGGGATGTTCCGTCATTTCTGGTTTTATGTCTCGCGTAAGCGCAGAACGTACGCTCCAGTCGGTAGTTGATTTGGTGTGTTCTTCACTCTTTTTTGACCGTGTCGGGGAGCCGCCTGATCAGTTGGGCTACCTTTACTGCTGACAGTCGGCAGTCAGGTTGGTGTGTTTTTGCCCTTAGGAGATCACAGAGCAGTTCAAATTCTCAAACTAAGATGATTCTTTTGTTCATTGTATTGCTTAGAGTCTATAGAGACTGCCCCCATGTGGTTTGGAGAATAGTGCCTTTATAACCCTTTGGAAAGGGAGCTTCAACTACGTGTTCACACACGTGAACATCATGCATGAAAGGGTTAATAACATTTAAAGCAAAATTCAGAGTTTAGTGAAAGCTGAGTTATTTTACACAAAGAGGTCAGAGAGTTTCATCCAAACCTGAACATTAAATGCAATTCAAATGAAATCGCGAGTTAATTTTTGCTGAATCTGAACGTTCTTGGAAACGCTGGCTCTATACATATATGTGCAAACTTAAACCAAATACACAAACATAACATGGTTTTTCCTGCTGTTTTGAGGCTTGAGTGCAGAACCCAAGACCATTTGGGAAACACCTAAACTGCATTCAAGTCAACTCAATGTGGAGAGAATCAAAAGAAACCAAGTCCCTTTACCTGGATCTAATACGTGTAGATGGTCTCCAGTGGACCAGCGACTTCTGTTTTTAAGCTTTTCAGGTGTTTATTTTTATCTGCTATAGATTTCCAATATTTGTACACACATATAACAACAACAGAGGTCCAAAATGATGAGAACTTATGTTTCTTATTGAAAAATGTAAAAATGGTAATTTTTTATTTTTTTTGCCTTACTTGTGTATGTAAGACTGTCACAACCTTGGAATAAACTATAAAAACCCTATATACACATAAAACAATGGGGGGGGGGGTCTGCAGTAAAATTAAAGTGTTTGGGTTTTTTAATAGTTTTTTTTTTTTTTTTAACCTGGATGTACTTTCATTTTTCATTTCTTTATTCATTTTCCTTTTGAGGTATCACCTGGACAATAAGCCACACCTCCCTCATAGTTTTGTTACAAAAATGTTAGCCTATTAATATGTAAAAACACTGGGAAAGCATTTTCTAAACACTTTTGTAGAGATTGATGCAGGTGTATTTATATTACTAAAAAAAAAAAAAACAGAACAAAAAAAGGTGTTTGTAATGATAAGCTGTGGCATTTTTACTTAATATGGACAGATCTAGCCACATTTCACACTGAAAAAATAGGCAAAATGCTACATCTGCACAGAAACCACATGTGGGTAGGTTTTCCATTTGGCTGTTCAGTTCAATAGAGGTAAAGGTACTGATGTAGTCGTGTAAAACAAAACTCTGCAGAGTCTGTTCTATGTTTTGGTCTTACTTCCAGATGCTTCTACTCCTGCTGCGTCTGTATTAAAGTTTGTAGACACAGGTAGGAACAAGGATGCATTCAGGGCACCTTGTAAAAACAGGAATCTACATTCAAATGAGCACAAATGTACAAATCAGGCAAGTTCATACAGTGTTACTTTGTTCCTTTGTTTAAATAGGAACGGAACGACATCTGTCATTACGCTTAATGAAGGGAAAAGAATTCCTAGTGTTAAAATATTTAAGTTGAGTCAATGAATCATCTTCTGGACTTTCACGTATCACCAGGGTACTCATCAGGCTGTCAGCGGTATCAAACTACATACTGTGATAAGTATAAATATTAATCAACATCACGACCATATATCTCCCATATATAACACAGACCTAGTTCTTTATAGACTTGAATGCACAAATGTTCTGTAAAACTTCCTTGTTAAGTGAAATACAGTGTTTGTTTAAACATGAGGTATTTTGTATTAAATGTTGGGATGCATACCAAAAGACATGTTGTATGGAGACGGTCTGTATATTTTAAGAGCATTATTTTTAATTGCAAAGAAAATGAGAACTGTTTCTTGGAAGAAGAACCAACCCCCCTCAGTCCAAACAAATGTACATAATGGAAGAAATGATGGCACAATTGCAATTGAAAAAGGATATATTTATGCGTAGGTGGACATCTGTATCTGGGGGTTTTTTTTGGGTGTTTTTTGTTTTGTGTTTTTTTTTGTTTAGTTTAGTTTTGTGTTTTTTCTTCCCTTCTTTAGCTCTGACTTGTGCAATTCATTTTCTTCCTTTCCTACTTGGAAATTAACTGGTACATTGTTCAATTAACTAACATTGTTCAATGAACTTTGTTGTCAATGAGTGTTCATGAATCTATTTGATCAATGTCTGACACTGATGATCAATAAAACTAGTTAAAAAAAAACAAAAAACATGAGATATTTTACATAAATTAGTCACACTTTATGGACAAAAGTCTGTGGACACATTGAATCCAGGTGTGTCTTTTCTAACAGGGGTCTGGGATACAAAACAATAACAACTAATGTCATCTATAGTTTTATATTGGAATAAATATCATCGCATCTGTTTGTTTGGTTTAAATTATCTTTCTTTCCAAAATGCCTCAGAGTTTTTACTTTGTTTCTCTCAACATCGATTTTATTTCTTTTCATCCATGACTATGATTTTAAATGTTCTTCCTCTAAATTTTTAAAAATATTTTTCTTGCTCTGACTGTAAATAATAATTTTCTACCACAACTAACCATCTACTTTCTTCACATCTCACTGAGGAAGAAAAATCTCCCATTAAACTTTAAGGAAATATTGATGCTTATAAACTATATGGACATAAATACTGGGACAAATGACGTCTACAGCTGTAAGATGTCCTGTTCATGAGGATATCAGATAAAAACATCAATATTTCTTTCAAGTTTAAAGGGAGATTTTTCTTCCTCGGTGAGATGTGAAGGAAGTAGTTGGTTAGTTGTGGTAGAAAATTATTATTTACAGTCAAAGCACAAAAAATATTTTTTTTAGATATTTTGAGGCAGAACATTCAAAATCATGATCACGGATAAAAAAACAAAACAAAAAACCCCAACAAAATCAATGTTGAGAGAAATCAAGTAAAAACCATCTCTGAGGCATTTTGGAAGCAAAGCTAACTAAACAAAAATAACCAATCCAGTGATATTTATCCCAATATAAAACTACATTCTGACATTAGTCATTATTGTTTTGTATTCCAGACCTGTTAGAAAAGAAACACCTGAATTCAACGTGTCCACAGACTTCTGTCCATATAGTGTAGTTTCCTCCATTTGCCAAACCTTGATAGGTCGACTGCTATGAAAAAAACACACACAGCATATACCTTTGCACCGATGTATGCGCAGGCATTAAAAATAAACATGCTCTGGGAAAAGATTCCCAGGCTTTCTACAAGCACCAGGTTTGTTTGCAAAAAACCCAACTCCCACTTTAAAAACCTATGGAGAGCTAGCCACAGGGGCAGCTCATCACATGCAAACGCCAGCTGCTGGGAACCTAGCATTTTGGGCCTCGTAAAACCAACAGCAAAAACAAGAGGGGAGGGGGTGGAATGAGGCAGGAGGCATGAGACATGGGCGCAGTCAGAGGCACGGACGCCTCAGCTCCATACAGGAAGGAGACACATTCCACCGGAGCCTTCGGACAGATTCCCCTCCTCGGCTAACCTTTATACGAAACACCAAAAACACAACACATCTGTACAAGAAAGAAACCACTGGGCGGGAGCGGGGGTGGGGGCGGGGCAGAGCTGGGAGACCACTCATTCATCAACTGGCATGTGACCCCCTTCACCTTCCCGGTCAACATGGGACACGACAACAGCAGCAGCGGCAGCATCCCTGTTGCCATGACGAGGGGGCGGCGGTGGGGTAGGAGGGGGTGGATAAGGGGCGCAGGGCAAGGTCAGGTGATGTAATGAGGTTGAACATGGGGAGAAGGGGATCAAACAGAATGGGAGATGAAGATAGACGCACATACAATGACCAGGTATTGACGGACCCACCCCACGGACCCCAACTCAACCCCTCGGGCGCAACAATGGAGAACCCAGGCTTTCTCAAATGGAGCTGATTCACACATAAGTAACCAAACTCCTTGGGATACACACACACACACACACACACACACACACTCTTCAGCACAAACCTCAACCGATACGATCATCAGAGGGAAATCGATGAGCACCGAAGGGATCAGACGTGGTTTTCTGTGTGAATTCCTTATGCCTGAAGGTTAAGTGAGGAAAGAGAAGCCAACGGACGGGAACACAGCAGAGGACAGGAGAATAGAGCCCAGAAAGAAAGAGTTTAGGAGAGAAAAGGTAAGTTTCCTGACACCGTGAGTGCACCGTGGAGTATTCCAACCAAGAGCGGTGGAAAGCAAAGGTCTACTCTTCAAACGGAATATGCATGGCATGGTGAGCACTGTTCTGGTAACAATAAGGCTGTAAAATCTTTATCTCCACAGGCTCCTTGCATGGCTCACCTTGACCTGATGTCTCCACTCTTGTTCCTGCAGTACTTTCTCTGTGAATGAACACTCCCCAATCTTTCTCTTCTCTCCAGCAATCCATAACCCTGCTCTTGCTGTTTGGGGTTTTTGTTTTTTTTTTTTTTGTTTTTGCTCTCTCCCTCCTGAAACCATCATTCTCCTCTTTCTTTCCATTCTCTCTTATCGCTCGTCTTGCTGATCCCCTCTCCGCTCTGTAGTTTCCTGTATTTTTCCTATATACCCAGAATTACCTTTGCGTCTTTATTTCCATACTCTTATGCGCTCCCTGTTTTTTTCCAACTCTCCGGTTCTCCTTTTTATCTTTGACCTCCTTCATTCTGTCTAGTTTCAGTGTTATGTCCAAACTGTGACCCCTAGTAGTTATCCTGAGGGTGGAGGGTGGAAGATCAGTGGAGTCAGACGGCACATGAAGTACAGCAAATAGAGCAAATACAGGTTTCTGCACAAAATATTACAAAATGGAAAGTCCAGATACACCCTGGGTAGACTGTTTTAGGATGGACGGGGTTTCTTTTGTTTCTAAAACCTATATGTATAGGCTGCTTTTCCACTGATAGTATTAGGTATCTGTGCTGAAAAGGCCTGGTGTGGCCTTTTTATGCGTTTCTATTACATAAAAACAGGGATCACGAGGTACTTTTTGAGACCATATATTTTCACCTTCGGATGCAAATGACAGAAAATGCAGGACACTGAGCAGAGCTAGCAGGAAAATCCGTGTATTATTCGTTCTTTTCATATTCAATTGAGAATCCTCAATCAGAAAATGAAAAAATGACTCATTTCATTATTCATTTACAAATCAAAAATAAAAAAAATTAGTTGTTTTTCATTCTTTCAATCGTTCACACAAATTAAAAACTGGAAATAAACAAATGGACTAAATGTGTGGTTTCATGTTGACATTTCTGATCTCTGATCTGCTCTGACCCTGCAGTTCCTGATACTTGTTGTTGTGTTGATCTGGACAGTGGTGGGTTTGCTAGTATTCTGCCTAATGCATTCTGGGTAATGCAGAATTCGGTGTCATTCAGAGGCAGCAAACGCGTTACTGTGAAGGAGGACGACATGACAACTGAAAAAATGGAGCGGATCTTCCAGGTAT
>JAPQRP010000020.1:8254695-8271549 GCA_037367295.1 Apogon hyalosoma
GGGGTACGTTTGGGGGGTGGTGTGTGTGTGGGGGGGTGGTAAGCCCTGGCATGCACCTCTGGACTGCAACCGTTCCATTAGAAAAACAAATCATTTAGAACAGCACAGGAGACAAATGGTGCAGACAAGAGGCATGCACTTGTGTGTGAGTGTGTGGTGTCAGCAGCCATAAGGAGATGACACCATCTGAACGCTCTCAGCATCCGTGGTAGCTTAGCTAAGATAGCAGTGACGCGCTGTAGTTTGTTACCGTACCTCTTCAGGCTGCCATGTTACGTCTTTGTAAAATGCATCTCTGAACATTTGCGTGTGTTTCTACGTCTGTGTCTGCACCCACTTTATTTGAATGTGTTATTCAGTGTGTGTGTGTGTGTGTGTGTGTGTGTGTGTGTGTGCGTGCGTGCATGTGTACAGGATACATACCAGTGTGTGTTTGCGTGTGTGCTGAGCCTGCCATGTTCACTCTCTTGTACCGCTAATCCTCGCCTCTCCTAATTTGCTGTGTTGAACTGTGCGGATGTGGAGCTGCTGAGTATGACTGCAAACAGCTTGTCGAGCTGTGCCGATACAACGCTGCAGCATCATTTATGCATGGAAGAAGACCAGGCTTTTTACATGCACACCACTAATTTGCTATACTGGCAGGTTTTTATAATAACTAGGGGTTTGGTCTAACTCGCAGACGAATAACAGGGTAAGCCGGGGATGTAATAGCTACTACTTGTATCCTTTTTGATCCAATTCCAAGAACAACATCTTCTCACTAAAAAAAAAAACCCAAACCAAACTGGTTAGTTACTCATGTCAGGGTCAACTTGACGTGGGTAAAAACTAACTAAATAAATAAATAAAATCCTCACATTTCCCCCAAAAATGACTAATGTTTTTGTTACTAATGCCTTACCTCAAAGTTTAACATGTAAAGCATATAAAAAAGACGCTTGGATCTTAAAGCCAGAAAAGCAATGCTCATGTATTTGCTTTCAAGCCCCCGACATGAGACACATGCCAGAACTTTATGACCGTTAATCATTGCTCGATTCCCTACGTCTTCCGTTTTACGGTCAACCCAGCTGTTAACGGACTGTTGGGATAAAAGCGGGTTGCAGGAGGTCTCATAATATTTGGTTTTGGGTCTCACTTTGGAATGGATGATTCAAGCTGACTCAGTGACCAGGTAGTGAGGCCTGTGCCAACCACAGACCACAGACCTCCAACTGCTGTTCCCGCAGTCATTCAAGGCCACGTCATCCGCCTCCCGCTTCTATACGAGCTCTCTTTTTGATACCCTATGTAAAATTAAGCGCTGGTCCAGATATTGTTTCTCATCATCATCATCCCTCAAGGTCTGGACAGCTACCAAGCAGTCTTTTTATTTGACACTCTATCCAAGCTCTCCACAAGTGACTCTGGTGATTCAGGAGCTTTTATTCTTTTGCTAGTCATGTGCCGACTGTGGATGGATGTGTGAAAACAACTGCAGGAAAAGAAGCTACAGGGCGAAGTCAAGGGAAGGTTAACATCTGGTCAAAAAGAAAATCAATTACAATAATCTACACCAAACTTATATTTTTGGGTAGGTAATTACTTATATTTTCAGGAAAATGTATTTTGAAATCAGAAAAATATTTGTGAAAAAAAATGAAAGGAGTTTTCTGAGTGTGAATGTTTGTAAAGTGACAGTTTAGTGCCATCATTCTGGTTCATTTTATAAACTCTCATAAATTAACTACATTTATTCAAATACATTGATATTTGACTATTATTTATTTCTTATATTAAACACATAGTGTTTAAAATTAATAAATGCATATATCTATGCAAAATACATTTGAATATAATGTTAATATTTGTATGTTGTAAATATTGCCAAAAAAATTGTAAACAATATTGACAATTGAAATAAAAAATGTTTAATTTGATATGTACTTTTGTTGTCCATCTGTGACGCTGCCATTTTTCTAAACTCTTTCTATTTAGGTCTGATCTAATATTTGTGTCCTCTGACCAGTTATTGGGTTGTAAAATAGAGGGTTTAAGGTAAACACTGAAAACATTTGAGGAGGAAAATGTCAGAGCAACTTCACTTTGGAGAACTTTGGAATTCTGGCAAAAAATAGACGTTCATTTTTTGTCCATCTATGACGCAGTAGTTTTTGATATTTTTCATTTAAAAATATTTGAAACTAAATTTTCCCCTTCGAGTATGTTTAAGATGGCATTTAGACCTTTACAATTATGTGTAAATATTTGTCTTAAACTCGTCTGGTTGAAAAGTTATGAATCAAAAAGTAGTGGGCGGTCCATCTGTGATGCCCTTGACCTTACCCTGCAGTGAAAAATGACTCTGACTTTAAACAAAGCAGTTATTTTGGTATTAAAGTTACTAAACCTTTCATAATTAGTTTAGAACTATTACAATACTTGGGTTAGTTGATGCTTATTTGGTGCATGACATACATCATGAACACATGAAGTAATTACCTAGTGTCCTTAGTGGTTTAGAAGTGTGAGCAAGTCCCTTACCTTGATCATACGTGAGAGGTCCCCTGCGTCCGCTAGCTCCAGTACTATGTTCAGCTCATTGTCCTCAATAAAAGACGCGTGGTACTTTATCACATTGGGATGGTTCAGTTGCTGTAGAAAAAAATAATCCAAGTCACCAAGGAGAGAAAATAGGGTATAAATAAACAGCAGGAAAAGACAAGCAAGTCACATAAACAGGTTCCTTGGTAACGTCACTTAAAGCTCCAGTGGTTGAGTTATAAGATGAGATGAGATACATTTTGATTATGACAACAGGCATCAAATACAACAGAAAAATAAAGAGAAGATTTTAAAAAATTGTTTGAAGTGACTAACAATGACATAAATAGTAAAAATAATAAATAAAATCATGTATGAGAGGAAACAAGAACTTTACACATTCTGGTGGACTATCTTTGGGTTGAAGAGGACCTACCCCATGACCCAGACTTTGGCTATAGTCATAGGTCTTTTCAGACAGGTATGGGTGGGGGTTTCTGGTCTTAAGTGGCTTCACATTTCCACAGCAGCACGAAACAACGTCAGGCTGAACATATTAAAGCTGCGTATGACTTTCGTCACCAATTTTTCATCAGATGTGTAAAACCCCCGTCATAGCCTAACTATCATGAATCTGTAAGCCTTTCTGTGATTACGCACCTGAATCTCTTCCCTCACGGTGAACAACTTCAAAGTGTACTCCACCATAAATGGTCCGTTTGTTTACTGAGCCGGTAGGTAACTTGGGCATTTTCAGAAATTTGCGACATGCATTGTGGGAAGCAGAACTCCACGCAGCCACATTATGGCTGCAGCGGTAACAAACACGGAAACGGCTTCATTGCCTCTTGCTACTGCAGCTGTGTGGAAACAATTTACGAAAATGCCCAAGTGATCTACCAGTTCTGTTTGTAAAGAAATGGATTGTTTATGGTGGAGTACACTCTGAAGTTGTTCACCGTGAGGGAAGAGATTCAGGCGCGTAATCATGGAAAGGCTTATGGATTCGTGATACTTAGGCTAGGACTCAGGTTTTACACATCTGATGAAAAATTGGTGACAAACGTCATATGCTGCTTTAACGTTTAGCCTTTTGTTTTGGACCGAGACGAGAGAACTGCGGAAAGAAGGCGTATATATCTGCAAATTCTGGTATTTTTTCCCTGTGATTTCCTGCACTGTTAATCTAAAAGATAAAACGATTCCTTGAATGAGTAACAGATACAGTGTCTTACTGCACACATACTGATATTTACTTCAAAAACAGCTGTATAAAACATCTTGTATACCTTATATAATGTATCTGCCACTGGTAAATGGTAAAGGTTGTCATGAGTTGTGCAACACTGTGCTTCCACAAACATACACCAATCAAAGTAAAAATGCTGAATCCATATCTGAAATGGTTATTTGGTAAGTGTGGACTTAATAAGATGGTTTTGTCCTCACATGTGACAAAGCTTGGTGACATGTCACAACAACTCCACTGTCTGTGATGACAACAACCCATGTGTGACACGCCCATGCACATGCGCATGCACACACACACACACACGCACACACACACGGCTGACAGGCTGACATGGTTGGCAGTCAGAAAAACAAGCATCCTCAGCTCGGCTCATCTCCAGCTCAGATTCCTTCCTGTTGGTTGGTCAATAAGGAGGGAACAGCATTCCCCGTAGTAAACAAAAGTCTCTATCCATCCAGAGCAGAAACGGAGGGGGGAGGGCGGCGAGATGAAGGGGAAAGAAACAAATGACACAGTGACACAGACAAGCCAAAGGAATGATGGAGACAGGGCAGGTTGAAGAGGAAGAAGAGAACAAAGGTGTGGGAGGCAAAAATAAGAGCAGGTGCGGGATAAGGTGAGCAGAGTTTGAGAAAGGGGGTGGGAGCAGGGGAAGGAACGGGAGGTGATATGTGGAGAGTTGGAGACGTGGAGCTTTGTGACGTGGTGATGCTGAGGTTGTGTGTGTGCGTGTGTGTGTGTGTGTGGGGGGGGGGGGTCGGCCGTGATGCGAGCAGACGGAGCGGTGTGACACGCGTCCTCCACTCGGCTCGGCTCTGCTTTCTCTGCTGTGATTAAAGAAATGTTCATGCTCTGGATGATGCCGAGAAGAGGGGAAAGGAGAGCACACTACAGTACACTACGCTACACTACACTCTCCACTCCATGGCTGCGTCCCTCCACAGTCCTCTTCCTCATTCGTCCTCTCTTTCCCTCCCTCATGTCTCCATCTTTCCCTCTCCCTCCCTTGTCCTCTTCTTGCCAGATGTATTTTTGGCTCGGAGTGGCAGTTCTGCACGGCTCCACACTGTAACACAGCCAGGGAGTGATGACAAGTCCCCCCCCCCATTCTAACCCACCACTGCTCTTCCACAACTTGAACCTCAGGCAAAGGATACAGAGGATGAAGGAGATGTTAACATGCAGATGTTTATGCAAACGATGGATGGAAGTCTACCACAATGCAACAGTCATTCACAGGGAAATATCAAATAGAGTCTTGCATGATTATGTAATTACACACGCTGGCTGAGACCCACCAGTGTGTGTAATTACTTAATCATGCAAGACTCTATGTGATATATTTGGTGAGCTGGTGATGTGTTTCTAATAAAAACATAATACTGGCTGATGCAATGTGATGGCACAGAATTAACCACAATCATAAATGAGGTAATAGGATACTTATAAATCCAACTACATGCATGTAGGAATGCAACTGGTTGCATGTAGCAATAGCAGTGTGTGACAGGGAAAGATCCGCCTAAAGAGTGCACAAAAGCGCCACTCACTCGTAGACGTCAGCGTGACCGGGGCTGGAACGATGATGAAATCTTAGCTGAACAAAAACTGTGGTGATTTAATTGTCGCGTTGTAATGATCGCCACCCTGCGTACTGTTGCTTTAAACACTTTTGATTATTATGGCGACGCACACCGACGTGAGGACGTAACCTGTGCACCTCGCTGTCAGACAGGTGTTGCTAACTGTACAATACGCTGCTTTGGTTGATGAGTTGGGACTCTCAAACCGTTTCTTTGCTTTTTCCTCAACAAAAGTGTGCTTATGCGACATGTGTAGAATGTCTGAGCTTCCCTGCAAACATTAAACGTGCAGAGCGACGGCAAAGAGCTGTTTCGAGTCGTGTTTTCAACTCTTCTGACTCGTGAAGGCCTCCCTGACCACTACAGTGTGTTCATTTTATGCCCAACAACAGCTTTATTCACCTGCAATACACTTTGGTATTGAAGACGGAAATGAAAATTACATTTTTGTGTGACTTTTAGTGCTTTGTAGACAAAAACTGCACAAAACAGATCCAACATAAAAGAAAGTCACTTTTCCATTGACCTTCAAATTGCACAAATATAACTTGCGCATAAAAATTTATCTGATTGACAATTTTGCCAAAACTCTCATTTTCTGATTAAAAGTTTTTGTGCTGGCAAGAGGTGGTTTTTTGGGCATAGCGCAATTGGTATATCACGCAAAACTGCAATGGAAAGACCTTTTCCACAACTAGAGTCACGTGACTAAAAAAGACAGACGTTGACGGACATTACAACAAGAAAAGAAGAAGAGTTTTAAAAGGAACATGGTGCGGTATGTGTGGACACACCAGGAAACCCAATCATTTTTTAATTTTGTATGGGATAGAGGGGTAATATATAGTAATAATGACTATATCTGTAAATCAACATGAGGTTTAAGTTTATTTAGTCATATTCCATACTACAAAACATACAATCAGTGAGGTTGATTTTGTGTCAACCGACTGTGAATTCTGTTGAGACTGAACAGGTTTAGGCAGAAGCTAAATGCTTATATACGCCTAACCTACATTCAAATCCAACTCAGTTATAGGCACCAATCAATACATCAAAAAAATCATTCTTGCTTGACTCGTGAAAACCCCTTGAAAATATTTTTACAAACTAATGTTTTGAAAACCATTAAAGTTAATCCATAATTTCACTCAAACTTAAAAGAAATACATCTTCTTTTTAAACAGTATACGTATATGTATATTACATTGAAATTTTTGTTTGTTTTCTTGTGGAAACATTATGTTAACTGTAAATAGGGTTAGGCAAAATAAGTTTTTGCTTCCGCCTAAAACCTTTCGGTCACATTGTATACGGAACAATGGATATGTTGTTTTTTGTTTGTTGTTTAAAGTAATTAACGACCAAATAAACTACTACTACTACTTATACATTTTTAACGGCTTTTTGTACCATAAACATACAAACACCTCTGAAGTCATACCTGCTTTCCCGTATTGAAAAGAACTTTACAACAGACTCTGTGGTCTTTACATTCGTCGCCATGTTTATGGAATGACTTCTCATGTCATCTCGCAATAATAAACAAATCATTGCGTTTGTGATTTAATGGAAAAACCAACATTACACACTTCTGTTTTTTTTTTTATATTTAGTAAATATCGGTAAATTTTTGCTCATATGTCCAACAGAAAAGCAACTGACAGGCACCAGATGAAAATTAAGGGAATATAACTACAATGACGACATAACAGGAGCACCGGCCAAACAGACAGTACAAAAAGATGTGGAAATAGTGATTAAAAGATGACATTTGTGTTAGTTTCATCCAGCTGTTTAACAGGTGAATGGAGACAATCATGTCAATTATGCACAATAATTGCGGTTACCTTAAACAGCTGTGATAATTATGTAATAACTATGACAGGGCTAAACACAACATGCTCTTTTTCAGACTTCCACTGTACAAAAATTTAAGGATGGTTTCAATTAGAGGGAAAACTAAATGTGCATTACATTTGAAAGAAAAAAAAAAAACGTCCATAAAGATTAATGTGAACTTATCGTGTGAATATCAGGTTAAATGAAGCTGCTTTCTGCCAGTTCTTTGTCTAGTCAGTAAACCGCTGGTATTGTCTAATCAAATGTAGACCCTCAGACACGCACAGAAACACATGGCACGCAAAACACGGAGAAACAAACACACAACACAAAACGATTCCTCGCTGATGAGGGCAGATCATTAGTCCTCAGAATAGAATTCAGGCTTAATGGCAACCACAAGCGAGAAGAAATCCTCAGCTGCGGGGTTTTAAGAACGGTGAGAGGAGCAGATTGGCAGGGTAGCGGGCTATTTCTGCAGCTAATATTCCTATCGGGGAGGATTTAGACAAAAGGATGGACTGAGAAGTGAGATTCTCAAGTTGAAGTCATCATGCCAGAACAGGAAAATACAGATGAATGAGCACACACAAACACAGACAGACAAACAAACAAATAGGCAGACTGTTGAAGGGCCTCATTCGATGAGTGTGTATGTGTGTGAGATCACGCTCAAGTATGTGTGTCACTCCAGTCGGTCCATGCCAGTGCGCCTCTCATTATTCTGATTTGGCTATGTCTCCTGTTGGCCTGTCTAGTGGGGGATAAGGCAGAAGGACACTCTCTCTCTCACACACACACTCAGCCCTTTATTATCAGGCTGGCTGGGCAGCGAAGGGCCAGGCATAACTTCTATGTTCACTAGCAATCAGCTTATAGGATGAAAAGAAACGAACAAAAAGCTCTAAAGGGGAAGAGAGGAGAAGTAGTGGAGGAGGGACGCATGGAATGATATCACAACTGGGCAAAAAGAGCCACAGAAAGAGGAGGCGGCAGAAGGAAAAGGACACATAAAAAGTATGATAATGAGGGTGAAAGCCGCATGAAACCAAATTGGACATTTTGGACGGAGGACGAAAAATATTCACCTGGCAGAGCATGACATTTAACCCTTGCCTGAACCCTCTGAGGAGGTCAGAGATACAGAACTAGACAAACGTCGCTGTCTTGTGCCGTCAAGTCAATCTGCTACTCAGATTACAGCTCCCTTCGGTGTCTTGCCTACATCTGAGTATCGTTATCTTTGATTGGCCCAAAGAGCCCCGGGAGCTTCACTGAAGTGTTTGAGTGGCACAAACTAATTGGTTTTGTTTCCTTGTTATGTCTCGTGTACGTGCGAGTGTGCGCAAACAGCCTACAGTGCACACACAGACACACACATCAACAGGAAGGCTTCACACAGTATATGGAGGAAAACATTTCCAGGAATGCGCGGATGCACGCGCAAACCGACAATAACCACAAACGCACATGCCCGGTTTTGACACACAACTCGGATCTTGCAGACAGTGGGAGATATCGAAGCTGTCATTAGTTTGTTCATTAGTATTTGAGAGCATGCAGCTGACACATGTTAAAGGTAGTTTGATAAATGAAACCACTTCATTGGGGAGAAAAAAACTCAGCAAAGCAAGAATGAGGAGAGGGGAGGGGTAAAACATCAAGAGACACATGAGGGAGGCTGCTAAATTTCCATGCTGATGCACTGTTGCCCAGTTCTAAGCATTACAAAAAGATTAAAAAAAACAATAGTTTGGCATTTAAAAAAAAAGTCAATGTGAGCCTGGAGGGATATAACGCTGCTGCACTAGCAAGTACACACATAAGTACACACACACACACTCGCACTCTGAGATGGCAGCAATAAACATGTACTGTACAGTCACACATACTTATTCACATTCTCACTTGTGTGCACAAATACTCAAACACTCTTCTGCATTCATAACCGTTGAGGATGCGCATACACACTCACACATGCCCACACACAACACACAAATCCAAGTTGTCTGGTGCAGATCAATTGTTTTCCTGTGGTGGAAGGTCTCAGCTGAGGCACCTTAAGAGAACAGAGCGCAGCGCATGACGCCGTCTCCCTCTTTTCTGGCTCTTTACCTTTAGGAGATCTATCTCTTTGATGCAATCTTGCCGAGCTTTGGCATCCATCAAGTCGAATATCTATCAAGAGATCAAAAGGGGAGAGAGAGAGAGGACAGAGAAGGGGTGTTATGACATCTTCAAGAAATGGTAAGATTGAGAGATGTAGAAAATGGGGGGAAAAAAAGCCTAAACAGAAAACATGGTTTCTGTTATCTGGAGGGTGGCGTTGGAGTGACTACAGGTGTTTTATATCCGAGTAAGACACACACATCCCTGTGTAAAGTGTGTGTGAGATGTGTCTATGTGTATACAGGCCCGAGCAGAACAGGGTTTTTCTGCTGCAGATCTGTACAGTATGTGAGTGTAAATCACAGAATACTGTATGTGTACATGTATGTGTGTGTTCACATATTCAGAGAAAGCCACAGTTACTTCAGATTAAACCAGTGGTTCCCAACCTTTTTTGGCTTTGACCCCATTTTAACATCACACATTTCTGGCGATCCCAGACATTCAAAACGGAGACTTTTTTTTGGTAAAATTAATTTATTTTTGATCATGTAATAGTTTGCTATACTATGTTTCAAATAAAGGTTAATTTTAGACACATTTAGTCTATATAATGTCTATTATTGTGGACGGAGGCAGTAAAGCCAGGTGTAGATTACTGCACAAAAGGACAATTGGATTTTCCTTGGTCAGGATATGTACAGTCAGTCCAGCTTGGATTTACAAGGCTGACAATGAATACTGAACATACCCCATGTCATGTCTTTTATGGATTAGGATTGTCTCTGTCAACTCAACATATATTTTTTATTAGTACATTTTTTCTTTGTTTGTTTTTTTTTAATCAGTTACTGGAAATTTAAGGTGACCCCATTTGAATTCCAGGAGACCCCACATGGGGTCCCGGCCCCAAGGTTGAAAAAAAACTGGATTATACAGTTACTTTGGACTTTATCAGGATACAAAAATACAAGTTCCATTATGTTCATTTCATCAACAGTAGAACAAAATGAAGTAAGCTATACTCTGGTATCTCAGCTCTGAGCAAACATTCAACAATATACATTAAAAACAAAAGTGTGAGAAAGAGATGAATATCAAAATAACAGAGGAAATGTGGAACACAATATGGGAAACGCAAATCATCTCCACAAACTCACTAACTTGGAGTGACTTCTGCTGGTAAAACATTATTTGATATTTCATAACCCTTAAACACCTGGACCAGGGGGTCTCAAACATGCGGCCCTGGGACCAAAAAGGTTCCAATCCTGCCCGTGGGATAAATTTGTAAAGTGCAAAAATTCCACAGCCAATGCTGTCGAACTCATTTTAGTTCTGGTTCCACATACAGACCAATATGATCTACAGCCAAATAATAGCAAAATAACCTACAAAAAATAATGACTCCATATTTTTTTCTCGGTTGGATGCGAAAAATAATATTACATTATGCCTATAAATAATGATAACTTCAAACTTTTGTCTTTGTTTTAGTGCAAAAAATAACATTAAATTCTAAAAATATTTACATTTACAAACTATCCTGTAACAAAATGTGAATAACCTGAACAAATATGAACAACCTGAAATGTCTAAAGAAAATTAAGCACAATTTTAACAATTTTCTGCTTCTGTTACGATGTGTTTAGTGTCTTTGTAGATCTGATCCATAATGCACATGTTAAAATAATAAGTTGAGGCATAATAATGTTAAAATTGTACTTATTTTTCTTAAGGAATTTCATTTTTTTTCAGGCTATTCACATCTTTTTTGTTTGGATAGTTTATAAAAGTAAGTATTTTCATAATTTAATGGAGGTTTTTTGAACTAAAACAAAGATAGAAATTTGGAATTGTCATTATTTATATGTTATTATGTTATTATTTTACTGGTCTGGCCCACTGGAGATCAGATTGGGCTGAATGTGGCCCCTGAAAGAAAATGAGTTTGAGACCCCTGCTCTAGACAAATGGGGACCCCACTGCCATGCTGGAGGTGCAGTAGAATGATGGTGGATCACGCTCATTTATTTTGACCTTGTCCCTTTATCAGGAAGTGTCCAAAACAATCTCTAAAACTCTAGGCTTTGAGGTTAATATGTCTTTTCCCTCACTATACCTTGGACTTCCCCCAGGGGATTTAAACAAGAATGATTCTTATCTACTAAAGATTTTTATGGCAGCCAGTAAGAAAGCTATCAGGAGATGCTGGCTTCCAAAACACGGACCTTCTGTGGACACTTTTTTAAACACTGTGAATCAGTTCCATCATATGGAGCAGATCACCTTTAATCTGAGGATACAAAAGGATGTTGGAGAAGGACACTGGAAAAAGCAGACCCTCTTCTTAGCTCAGTAACTTCAAAAATGCCACCTGCTTAAACAGGTGTAACTTAAATACACATTTACACTGTGTGAGAATGCATATTTATTTATGTACTCATTTATTTTTTTTCCTATGTAAGTTGTGACTCCCTGATCCTGCAGTTTGTGCTATGTATGTTTAATCATGTTTGTAGTAAAATACGAAAAATAAAGGTAACAAAAACAAATAACAGTTGGACAAAATGTATTTAAAGTCATTCATCTTAGCTGTGCCGTACCTGGACTTTCTTCAGGGCCACTGATGTGTTGTCTAGCAGGTACCTCGCCCTGTACACCTCACTGAACTGACCACGGCCAATCTTCTTCTCAATCTGGAAGTTAGCCAGTGAATTGTGGCCCATATCTGGCTGTAAAGGTTTCTAGAAGAAGAAAAAAAAAAGGAGAACATAGTCATGTGCATGTTCACACAGTTTGTGCATATACAGACATATTAGAAGCTGAGACACAGTAACAACAAAAGCACAAATGAATGGCAGATGTTTTGTGTTTTGCGGTAACCATTTATTTGCCATTGAAGAGCAAGTATCTCCACATAACAGAAAACAAGAGGAGGGAAGGGATGAGTGCTGAAGGAAGAGGGAGCACTCTGTGTTGAGGCCAGGCTTCTGTAGTTTGTTTTGCTGAGAGGATGCTCTAGGCTGCTGCTGATTTGACTGGCATTCAGCTGATGTGTCATGCAAACATCTTGTGCACAGCACACAGTAAACTGCAGCAAGGCATCACCTCACGAAATCCTATAGCCCTGAGTTTCTAACTATAGCTGCTTATTTTGTGTTATTTACACAGTATGCGACTGCAAATGTCTTTCTAGTCAATTCAAAAGCAGTTAAATACCATCTGAGTCCTTCTACTGACGTCTACGCTGAATATGAAGTTTTGGCGACCACATTTAGCCGTTCTATTTTAACCCATAAGGACCCAGTGTGACATTTGTGGCAATTCCAAATTGAATTTTTCTCTATATTTAACTGTCCTTAAGTGATATATCACCATTTATTGTAATATTATCTTCCGTACTTTGTTTTTTTTTTTTTTCAGTGAAAATCAGGTATTTTCCAACATTTAATTTACTAATCAGGCAGATGTTCATAAAAGCTCAGAGTAAAGTTGAGGATTATTATATCAATAATAGAGGAAACTTTCAGCAAAATCTATCATTAAGTGAATATAAACCCAGTGTGCTCATCCACTGTCATTGATCCAACTCCATGGGTTTTACTGGGGAATCAATGTTGTAGAAGATGTTGGCGTTTCCACGGTAACTACGGAGCCTATGAACGTCCAAATGGGTCATATCTGATGACCATGAAAAGATGAAGAACTGCATTTTACACCAAATATTTACATGGATTAGTGGATCAACAGGGATTAAACCGTTTATATCAGTAGAAGATTCTGGTAGATGGTGGATGTTTGGGTCTTTATGAGTTAATGATATCTTACATAGAATGTTTATATAGGAATAACTGAACATCCTAATCACATTTTACACCTGCTGTGCATGATTCACAGTTTGCTTCATGAGCTGCTCTGAGCTCCCAGTGGGCCAAAAGGAAAATACTGTTTTCTGACAAGAACAAATCAGATTTTCAACATTACATCTAACTGGGTGTATATGTTCACTGGAATCCAGACTCCTTTCCTTTGTCTGCCAAGTCGCATCACTGGCAGCCTGGCACTAGGCCACAGACTCCAAGACTCCTCACTTCTGTTCGCCACAGGATTGGCTGCACAGGCTGAGACAATCACCTCTGAATAAAGAAAAAAACACCCGAAAATAAACTAGAATGAGCCCCTCGGATATGATGTGAGAAAGAGAAGCGCAGAGCAGGCTGTGTGACCTTTCCAGCCTTTTGGTAAACTTGTACAAGGCGTCGGCAGGAGCAAACAGAAGGTGACAGATATCAGAATGCCACATGTCACCAGCGCTTCTGCCAATATGGCCATGGAAGCAGCTCAGGGGCAGGCGACTCAGGACACGGGGAAAAAGATGAAGAGGCAGAGAAGGTCAAAAATTAATCCCCTTAGCACTAAAACGTACAAAAAAAGGAGTGTCATCACACTTGTTCGCTTCACTTGTGTTTCACAGTTTGATGCCGTTACCGTGAACGCAGACTGCAGGATAAAAAGGATCCCCTGTGTTGCCTAGTCACTACTACGGAAGAAGAAGACGACTTTTTATTCACTGAACAAAATAATAATTAGCCCCAGGAAAGAGCTGACAATTGGTGCGTTTTCGATGTGGGACAATTTGACAATATCTTTCCTTAATTAAAAAATTCAATCATTTTAATGTGTCACAAAATAGGAAAACGACAATCAAAATTTGGAATAGCCTGAGGTGAAAACCTAAAGTAACACGGCATGTTTTGTCAGGGCAATGAGGTCCCAAAAATATTTCACTTACAAGTATGAAAAACAGATAAAAGAAGCAAAACTCCACATTTGACAAGCTGGGATTTTTTTTATCCCCTTAAAAACTGGTGATAAACATTTTAACTGATTTATTGGTATGTTGTTGTTTATTAATTTTCTGGCACAGCTGACAAAATGAACTAATCATTTCACTACTACGAGTCGACGATAAAATCATGCCTCATATCACAACTAAGACAAGGAAAGCCTGGGCTCAGTTAATTGGCTGTGTACTGACAGTAAAACAAAACAATGAATAACGTCTAAAAGTCATTATTCTGTTAGTGACAGGATAATGAATTGTCAATGCTATATAAGGAAATATATATGTGAACAAGTAAAGAGTGAATTGACACGTTCCAAAAATGATTGTTCATATAAGGTCAGAAGGCTGGGGGGTGGGGGGGTGCAATTTAAGCACTTCGTTGTATTTTTTTTGTACATTGACAGCCAAAGTAAGAGGCACGAGCTAATGAGATGCCCTGTCCAATTAACACCACTGAGGTGTGCGTGCGATTTTCACATGACACTACCATAATCCTGAGCTGTCTGAGAGTCACTGACAGCAAGCATGACACCCGGTGTTAAAAGGAATTGTTCTACATTACAGAGCCTTCTTTAAAGTCGCAACAGCTACTACTAAACAGCTGATCTGTGACGTATTTAACATGCGAAATAAACTTTTGCGGAAGAGAGAGGGGGGAAAAAAATACACAAAGCCAAAAAGTGTGTCGTGTGCACTGACGTATGCTAATGGTGGCGGGAGCGTTTGTGCGCCGACGCAGGATGGGCAGTTTGAGGTGTATAGATTCAGTATGGGAGGGAGGGAGAGGGAAAGGGAGAGAGAGAGAAGAGAGAGAGAGAGCGCGGAGAGGACAAGAGGGCATTGCTTTCATTCGCTGCGTGGTAGCTTGACAAATGTTAGCATGAGCCTCTAAAGCGCTGTGACAACCGCCTGCTGAGAGCACAGTCTTACTAATGTGTCCTGGCATGCCAGCCCCGTAATCACACATTTACATATGCAATGACCTACATTTGCATGTCAGATCGCACACTGTCCGGCATGATTAACAGTGGGCACCTCCCCGTGTGGAGTCGCCCTGGGTGGCAGCAGAGGCCGTGCGAGGGCGGAAGAGAGGGCTGGAGGGAGGGCGGCTTTTTTGGCAGCCAAGGGGCCGGGCTGCCAGGCAGGATTATGTCAGCCAGCGGCCCCAGCATTAGACACTTCATTAGAGCTAATCTGTTTAGCAGTGGGCAGTGTATGTAAACTTCACAGGCCATTTGCGGCACCTTTTCGCCCCCTGGCCTGGCCTTCAAAGGGCAGCCAGGCCGCGGCTGACTGACAGGCCGTCTCATCTGCCGCACACGGGTGTCACACAATCAGGAGCTCCCAGCTGAAACACAAGGCCCTGGCAAACACACACACACACACACACACGGGAAGGAGTCGCAAAAGAATGACCCTGAATAGTGACGGGGTCAGTGTCGGAACAAAACTGGAAGCAGACACTTACAAAGACTATTGCTTAAAAAAAGAACCGAACACGATTGTGGATATTTGTGTTATAATATGGCCACGGTGCCCAAAAAATGGAGGATTTCCTCATTTACATTTCAGAAGAAAATAATAAGAATGGGAAAAAGCACAGCACAAATGCTGCCAAGGCTACAAGTATGATTCCTTCTAGGAATACCAGTGATTTTAAAGGTAAGAATGAGTAATGTCATTTTTAAATAAGAGCCAATATATTTCACAGTTGAGTTTTACAAATTAATAAGTCATGTTACTATAAATAGGCATAACAGCTCATACACAAAAGAATAAAAACAACCCACAAGTCTTTACTGATAAAGTCTGGCTGTAGGCTCACGACTATATCAATACAGGTCACACATTAGATGAAACCGGATCAATCACTCGTCACTTTTCCATCAGACATATGAGCAAAAACCGATATTTACTAAATGTTGAAAAAACAGAAGTGTGTAATGTCGTTGTTTTCATTAAATCACAAATGTGATGATTTGCTTATTATCATGAGATGAAACAAGAAGTCATTCCATAAACATGGCGACGAACATAAATATCATGTTGATTTACAGATATATTCATTATTATTATTATTATTATTATATTACCCCTCTATCCCCCACATATACTGCGCCATGTTTCTTTTTAAACTCTTCTTTGCTTGTTGCAATGTCCGTCAACACCAGGTTTTTTTGTTATTCACTTGACTCTAGTTGGAGAAAAACATCTTCCATTGCAGTTTTGCATGATATACCAATTGCGCTACACCCAAAAAAAACATCTCTTGCCAGCGCAAAAACTTTTAATTGAAAAACAAGAGTTTTGGGGAAATTGTCGTTGTTCCCATTAGGTGAGTGTTTATGTGCAAGTTATATTCACGCAATTTGAGGGCCTACGGAAAAGCAACTACTTACTGACTGTGATTTTTGAACTGCTAAAGGCTTAGACATTGAAATATTTTTTCGCCCAAAGTTTTAATCATCTTAATCCACACTTAAATTACAGACCTGTGCTATGCTGATTCTGCTGACTCTTTTCACTCACATCATTCCTGTTGGTGATGGGGACAAGCTGCACGAAATGGAGATTAAGTAGCAGCCATACAAGGCATTATGGGTAACATCTGTGAGGGACAGCGTATCTTGGGTATAAAGGTGACACACAACTGCCATGGGCAACTCTCTAGCAGGGGGATTGAAAGGGAGAGA
>JAPQRP010000020.1:8277888-8288812 GCA_037367295.1 Apogon hyalosoma
CAACCACATTTGAATTCCAGGTGACCCCACGTGGTATCCCAACCCCAGTGTTGACAAACACTTTTTTTATTCAAATCAGCACTTGTGAATGTATGTAAGCAAGCAAGTAACGTTTATCTATATAGCACCTTTCACAGACAAGAGAAGTCACAAAGTGCTTCACAAAAGACAACAAAGTGTATGTTTGTAAGTCTGAGTACCTGAGGCTGAAACACTGGGACGGCCACTTGCTGTCCCTGTGGCTGTGTGTCCATATCCATGGTGTCAGGAGCCTGATCCTTTACACCCCTGAAAAACAAAACCCCAAAAAACACGCAGTTAATCAACACAGCCTTGACAGTGCACCAGCCACCTCCTGGAGAAAAGATCAATAAAGTCTATCACAACATTTCACTGCTGAAAATAATAACCTCATCAAGCAGGGAACCGTTCTCTGTTGTTCAGAGTCCTGGTTACTGCCACAGGGGGTGTCCAGTTTCAGCAGAACTGGATCCCACTTCATGCAGGTGGATGTGACACTGTGTGTGTCCATCTCAAGTTACAGCAAAGCAGATCTGCGGTAGGCCCTGATATTAATCCTAACAAAGCAGAGATAATGACACTGTGTCGTCCTTGGCAATCACCCAAGGAACGTTTCAATGGAATTACTACTTAACTGGAATTAAAGCAGTTCACCTTAATTTTCTGATTAGTGTAGGTCACGCAGAGGTGAGTGTGTTGGGTATGGGAGTAAGCCATAGTGCTGCTGTATAATTTCATGTTCTGGCATGTAGCCTAGAAGCAAGTTAATTGCATAAGATACTCACCAGCAGTTGCTTAGCTTATCACCTCACATAAAACAGACAGTCCCATAATATGAAATGTTACCTGAATGAATAATTTACACAAATCTTTGAGAAAGTATGATGCAAAAATTATATGCACACATGCAATTAGCTTAGGATTCCAGAGTCTCTGCTCCACTCATATGTGTGGGAAGTAGTCAAATTTTGACAGATGCTCCAGGATCAATTCTAGTGTGCACAGTAATGCCCATGACAAAGTAACATATTCCAATAATTGACAGGAGTTTATTCATAATTCACACACGATACAGTGCATGCACAACATCGACCATGTGCCCATCCGTCATATGTGAGGTGAGGTGTTTGCATGTATTCAATATACAAAATTAAGCTTAGAATGTGTGCAGACATGCCTCCTGTGCTGCTTTAGTGTCAGCTCATGTGGGTGTACACATACTGTACATCTGTAAACACATAAACACATCCTGTGTTTGTGGAAAGAATGGAAAGCGCTGATAGTGGAAGGCATTAATGAGAAAAAGCTAGTCATAAAGGAGGAGTGAGAAAAAAGGCCAGACTTTGCTTATTCAGGTCTTTGAAATTAGAAAAAGAAAAGGCTTAGACAGTATGGTTAGTTTACAGATGAAGTGTCTAATGCAGGGATTACAACTCTACCGCTCTGTCGATTGTCACTTTGTTAGAAAACAGTGTCTTATTTACATGAATACTGGGTCTGAATGCAAACGCAGAAAAACTCATACCCACACTTTAACCCTTTTAGGACGGTTGTGTCTCTGGTGACGCATTTTTACATCCACTGTCATTCAAATAACCGTAACTCCTGAATCATTTGCGCAATTGAGAAAATCCAAATGTCATCTGAAAACTGAGATTAGGTTCTTTCTATTGCTGTATAACACATTAGGGTAGAGGCCCACATTGGCTGAGGGGGAGGGGTGGAAATGGGCGGGGCAGAGTGCAGTTGGTGAGAGAGATGAAAGATTTTTATTACTTTTAGCAGCATTTTAGGAAGGTTTTAGCTGTGTTTCTACGCTGAATTCTTGTAAATAACTGTATATAATAGTGACAGTGCTGTGCTGGAGTTTTCTGCAAGTGTGTTTTGCTATGTTTTTGTCGAGTTTCGCTGATTTTTTTTCACTGTTTTTATCTGGATTTTTTCCAGTTTGTATAGTTCATTGTTGAATGACTAGAAATAACTAAAAATAAGAAACTGGAACATTGACACAGAATGATCTAGACAAAACTGTTTGAGTAGGTGTAAAATACTTGAAAGTCTATTTCTAAGTCTATTTTATAAAATTTCAGTATGCACATTTACAGTTGTTTTTCATATTAAATATGATAAAAGTGTGGATTTTTTTGTTGTTGTTGCAATAACACACTGCTTTAAGCATTTAAAAAATATAATAATAATTAATGGACAGATATTGAAAATTAAGTTCTTCCTGACAAAAGGTGCAAAAGAATTAGCAAAAAAAGGAATTTTCTGATACTTTTATTGCAAAAACGACATAAAAAAACCTAGGGGCAGCCTGTCATAATAGTAGTCATTAAAGGGTTAAATATCCACACAAAGAGAAACCGCAGCCACAGCGTGCTTTACACTTAGGACATTTACATGTTTTTCCACCAGAGTGAAGGCCGTCTGTCTGTGGATCTGTCAGTCTGACATTTGGGTATAACTGACTGTCTCTCCTTCCTGTCGCCTCTGAGGAACCGAGTGCAAGAACTCAAACCTCCATGGCCAATTAAAAATCCCCTGGCGCAACCAAGAGGAGAATGGCACTGAGGAGCTGTCTCCCTGCTGGGGTCCTCAGACCCATTCACTAAAGGTTAATAATGCTAATTAGACATCTGCATAGCACTGGAAGTGTGCATCTGTGTAATGGATGTGTGTTGGGGAGATTCTGTATACGTAAGAAAGCATACACATGCACATTAGGGGACTCATTTCACTAATCCTGAGGTTGTTTGAGTCACTTCTGTCTTGGTTTTTTGGATTTGTGGTGCACAGTTACCTAATATTTCAATAACTCTGCAACTGGAGAAAAAACCCTGGAAAAAAGCCAAATCTTACCAAGTGTATTTTTGTCATTTCTAGTCCAAATATCTCATCACACTTAAAATACGACATAATCACCTAAAGAGTAACTTTTCAGTGCAATATAAGAACTTATTTTTAGACAATAGATCTGGAAAATCTTATTTCAAGAAATCTTACCAAGATAATTTTCACTGGTTCCATTGGCAGACTTTTTGCTTGAATTAATAAAAAAAATCTTAAATTAAGCAAAAAAAAATCTGCCAATGGAACAAGTGAAAATTATCTTGGTAAGATTTCTTGAAAGATTTAGATATTTTCCAGTGAAAAAAACAAACATCCCTTGCCGATTACTTGCTCCTTATTTTAAACTTCACAATAATGAGTAAGGACACATTTCCATGGTTATGTTGAAATAAGCAAACTGCACAACCACTGCTGAATAATAGTGTTGGAAAACAAAGAAACAAGGCATCTATCGCCTTGTAAACCGAAATCATAATGTGATTGTGCCAATGAATACTGTCAAATTGCTACAACAAAAATACTATTAATGTAGCCGACAGTAAAACTGACAGTGAAAATAGAAGTTAAATCTTACAATCATATGTTAATCCTTGGCAAGTGACTGCGAGTGATAAGTGTGGATCCAAAAATAAAACCAGTAAATTAAATTTCTGATACTTTGAGAAAAATCACAGACGTCAGATTGTGCTACGGTACAGTTTATTCATTCTCTGAGTGTTTTCATCAGGCTTCAGACCCTATTTGGATCTAAAAGGAGATAAACAATAGGTGAGATAAAGGCCTGTTAAGTCAAATCCAACTGGATGGGTGTCATTTTGATCCTGCGAGACCTCCACCCAGCTGATCCCCCTGCTTCCTGCCTCTCCTGGTGACTCTTCACACTTTTAGCCTTGTGTTTTGGTAGATTGGGGCTGGCACCGTTACCCTCTTGCATTTCTGACTGTCTAAATGTCAAAATAACCACAGGGCATCTGAGCTCTGTAACGCTCTTTCACCTCCCACATCCCACATTAACTAGATCAATTAAGACTGCCATGTTACATTAGCAGACAATAGGAAAGGGGACGATTAATGATGCTCGTTTCAATCAGGAGGGGTAAAAACAAGGCCAGGTCACGGTCTTATGGCTTCTATCTCCACCCAGTTTAAGGGACTCACCAGTGTATTAGGCCGTGAGCCGTGAACCCCTGATTTGCACAGTTAATTTTCAAAAAGCACAGTCAAAAAAATGGTTCACGGCTTGTTGGATTATCAGTGTATTGTTCTCTTACCTTGTCACAGCCTAATTTTGACTAATTCCATCTATTGTTTGCAAAACTGAAGCAAACTGTCCATTAACTCTACATCAGAGGTCTCAAACACGCGGCCAAATCCGGCCCGCCAAAAGGTCCAATCTGGCCTGGGAGATGAATTTGTGAAATGCAAAAATTACACTGAAGATATTAATCATTTTAGTTCAGGTTCCACACAAAGACCAATTTAATCTGCAGTGGGTCGGCTCAGTAAAATACTATCAGAATAACCTATAAATACTCACAACTACACATTTTTCTCTTTGTAAATGTAAACATTTTCCTGTCATTTTACTGTATTTACATTAAAATAACCTATCATTTCACAAAAACACAAATAACCTGAACAAATATGAACATTTTAAAATGTTTGAAGTGTAAGTTTACCAGTATTCTGCCTGTTATTAAATGTTTTGTGTATTTGTTGATCCACTGTGATCTTTAGGTTGTAATTTACATGTGTAAATGATAAACTGAGACATAATATTGTTAAAATTGCACTTAGTTTTCTTAAGAAATGTCAGTTTGTTCATGTTAGTCACATTGTTTTAAAGGATAGTTGGTAGATGTAAACATTTTCATCGCATAATATTACTTTTTTCACTTTAAAACATAGAGGAAAGTTTGGAGTTGACATTATTTATATGTTATTATGTTATTATTTCACTGGTCTGGCCCACTGCAGATCAAATTTGGCTGAATGTGGAACTGAACTAAAATGAGTTTGACACCCCTGCTTTAAGACCGTTGGCGCTTCCTGATGACATGCGCGATTTAAGATGACATGGCAGCAAGCCTGAGCCTCGCTGAAACTGTTTAAATTTATGTGGAAAGTGCAGATGTCAAACTAATACTGTGAAATGAATTGTGTTGAAAGCCCATGTAAAACCAAAATTATGACAATAACAATACAAACAATTTTTCAGTGATGGTATTGTGTTTGGTGTGCATTCAGTGCAGGTAGAGACAGGACAAACTGGCTTCTAAATCAAATTCTTGCAAGCACGAAGAAAACATATCACCGCATTTCTATTGGTGGAAAAGTGTATCACATGGACCAATCAGAAATGTCCATACTGTGCTGTGCCTAATCTAAGTATTACAACTTTTATACCTAGTCATCTCCATCTTGTATCAATTTCAAATTAATTTGCAATTTTAGTGACTTTTCAGTGACTAGAATTTTATTATTTTCCCCAATTATTTTATTATTTTAATTATTTAACTATTTATTTCTAAATTATTTTTGCACATTTGTACATGGTTGAATAAATGTTCTAGGTCAGCGCTGTCAAACTCATTTCTTCCAGGGGCCGCATTCAGCCCAATTGGATTTCAAGTGGTCGGGACCGGTAAAGTAACAGCATCATAACCTATAATGTCAACTTTTTTTCTTTGTTTTAGTGCAATAAAAAACATAAAATTACTTATTATATTATTATATTATTTGGTAACGAGGATAACATTGTTAAAAATTTGGAGTTTGGAACGAAAATAAGAACAGTTTTTCATTCAATTTCTCATTAGCACAGGTCGTTGTCCTTCTTGATAGTTTTTCTAGGTTCAACTGGACTAAACGGAGTTGTCACTGTTTATAGGTTATTATGCTATGATTATACTTTAGATCATATTGGTCTGTATTTGGAATCTGGACTAAAATGAGTCTGACGCCCTTGATTGTTGATTTCCTCAGTTTGGCGGGCCGGTTTTGGCCCCCGGGCCTCATGTTTGAGACCCCTGTTCTAAGCTGTTCAAATGTTGTTTGTGCTATGAACGGGATCTGACAATACATTTCACGACACGTGTCACTTTTACGCCCGCTGGAATATAAAACACCCTGTTTTTTTTGTTTTTTTTTCCCACACCCTGTTCCTCCATTTCTGTCTAATTCATTGTAACTCACAACCTATGGAACACAAATCCAGGTCCTAGTGGCTAGACATATCAAACATGAGACTCACAGATTGGCTAAAACTTTCATCATGTTGACCTTAAACCTACTAAATCCCTCTCTTCACATGCTCTGCTCGACTGTTTCCACGTTCCTCCTTTTGCCCCTTTTCCACAGAAGGGAATTTTTAACTTCCAAAACATTCGGTGGGCACAAACAGCAGTGGAAACTCAAGGCAATAGCATGTCTGCATTTCTGGCATGTGAATGAGAAACAGTGGCTGACTGGCTGGGACTTTGGCAGCAGCGGGACAGCAGCAGTTAAAAGCTAAATCCCTTAACTATTCATAGACGCACGGCAAAGCCCTGTTCACTGCTCTGGTCCGTGACAGCTGTAAATATACAACAGGACAGAGATTTGTTTAGTGTGCTTATATAGTTCAATCAATAGAGAAAATAAAATACGTGGACACAGTATGTTAGCAGTGTTTTCTAATGCCTCCACAGATTACACTGCTTCTAACTGAATTCCTGTCTCTGTAGAAGTTAGGGAGCTGGATATATAATTTATTTGCAGATTTGAAAAGTTGAAGAAATATGCAGTATATTTGGTACACGAGCTACCAAGAACCTCATTTATCTCTCTAACAAACTGTTGTTTTTCTGTTGAGGGAGAGTGAAAAAAAAAAAAATTCCCATCCAGACCACCAACCTCTCAGTGTAAACAAACACTGTTTCCTGACTGTGTTCCATCTAATGTGAGACTCCAGACCGACATTCTCACAGCAGGACCAATCACACATAGGTAATTATATGATAGAGGATGGAAGAGAGAAACACAGTGAGGTGGAACAAGATGAGGAACGAGATAGCTAGCACCGAGATTATTCGAGTTTTTCTGTGTGGACGGGTTCTGGATCTGTGTGGATTTTATAAAAATGCATGAAGTAAAGCCGACTCCACACAGGCTGAGTGGAGTCTTTGTTCCCACATTTCCACGACCTGATTTTAAAATTTGCTTTTTGTGACAAATCTATACCTTTCACTTCTGTTTCTGTTATACTTATCTAGAAATTGCCCATAATTTTGATGTTCCTTCTCAGGATTCAGTCACATTAAGCCTGTGTTTTTCAACCTTGGGGTCAGGACACCACATGGGGTTGCCTAAAATTCAAATGGAGTCATCTGAAATTTCTTGTAATTGATAAAAATAAGAAGGAAAAAAAAAAAAACTTGGTAAAAAAATATATGCTGAATTGAGTGAGACAACCACAATACATAAAAGATGTGAAACTGAAGCACTGTGGTACTGTTTATCTGTCAAATGTTCATTGTGGTCAGTTTCAGATGCTGCAGCTCTTCCATAATTCATAGTTTAAGTTCTTGTTTGTTCAGTATTAATTTGCAGCCTTGTAAATACAAGCTGGACTGACTGTACATATCAGAGCTGCACCGTGATGAGCATCATCATCGCAATGTGCGCATACGCAATAGTCACATCGCAGGTCCTGCAACATAGGAGGCAAATGAACTCAACATGTTCTTATCTAATTTCAACCTGGGTACCTGACACACACTGGGCACAGCCATCCACCAATCACAACCGTTCTTAATCAGTTTGGAGCGAGTCACTGGTAAAAATATCGAAAAATGAGCAACGAACAAGAGAAAATCACCGTAAATGAAAACTTGGTGGCAAAAAGAAAAGCAACGTCAGTTATCTAGAATTATTTCAACTACAGATGGATGAAACTGAAACACGTGTTCTGTGTTGACAGTGTCTTAATGCACCTGTTGCCACAACAAGAGGAAACAACTAATTAGTTTGACCAAATTACGTCGGCACTGGAACAGCTATTATATCCTCCTGAGTATTTTTTCATATCGCACCATATATCGCAGGGTTTAAAAAAAAAAAAAAAAAAAAAAACACAGTGTCAGTTCTTTCCAATATCCTGCAGCCCCCGTACATATCCTGACCAAGGAAAATCAAATTCTCCCTTTGTGCAATAATCTACACCTGGCTTTTCTGCCTCTGTCCATAATTATATACATTATATAGACTAAATGTCCTCTAAAATTCATGTTTATTTGTAACATAGTATAGCAAACTATTACATGATCAAAACAAATTAATTTTAGCAAAAAAAATCTCTGTTTTGAATATCTGGGGTCGCCAGAAATTTGTGATGTTAAAATGGGGTCAGAGACAAAAACAGTTGGGAACCACTGGTTTAGTTATTGTGTCACAGAATTAATTGACTTTATCTTTTAACAAAAACAAACTAGCGCTTTCAATCTTGAAGTGGTGCTCCAGAAAGTATGTCGAAGCAGGCTTTTACAAAACCTTGGTATGAAAAGGAATATCTATAATCATCTGGGGTAATAGAAGCCAAAAGTGAGTAGGACTCAGCAGGGAAGGAGCTGGACAGTGTGGGACAGATGCAGGACTGAGAAAAATGCCAGAAGTGGGGGGAAAAAAGAAGCTTGTTAGCCCTGATGTGTTCATGGTCCTGTGAGAGACAGTGTGGAGCTGTGCACCACAGAAGTTGGCACTGGCTTTAGCTCCTCTTTAATCCCCATTTCCTCCCCTCTGCATTATTCATTTAAAGCAGGAGAAGAGGAAAAACAAAGAGAGAGAGCCGATTATGAAAAGGTGGATCAAGGCAAACGGGGGTGGGGGTGGGGGGGACGAATGGAGAAGCGAAGGGGAAGGGTCCCGGAATTAAGGAGTCCCGTAGAGAAGAGCGCAAAATCAGCTCCCGATCCGAGCACAATAAGTACGAACACAGACTGATGAGCTTGGACCTAAGGAGGAGAGAAATGAGAAGGGCAAAAAAAGGGGGGGTGAAGAAAGGGACTGTGGAGGGTAGTTGAAAAGAAGAGAGGAAAAATATAATGTGACACTATCCGGCCCGGGTGTAGGATGTGAGGGAATCAAAGGCACCTTTGAGGAGCCAGAAGACGACAGTGAAAGTGCTAGAAGAGTGGTGACCATGATTACAAGAAGTGGTGGAACCTTTGAGTCTCTGTTCATGAAAGCCTACCCCGGGCCTCGTCTGAAACCCCTGTTCGACGAACACTGATGATACAGAAACAGAAAAAGAGGAAGAGAGGGAGAAAGAGAGCCGCTAATGATGGAGGGGTCCGGATACTACAGAAGCGGCGCACTCTCCGATTCATTTTAATCACTATTCAAAATCATTAGCCCAAATGTATAAGCACTCGTGTTCGTTGGACCGCGAGCTGAGACAGAGACGGAGAGCGGAAAAGGACCAATTACACCTCGGCGTGTGAGCCTCCCTTTGAGGTCTTTGGCTAAGATGGTCCGAGATTTGATGGAATAGAAAATGAAGACAGGAAACTTTATTGTTCCTAAATCTAAAAGGAGAAAAAAAAAACACAACACAGAGATAAAGAAGAATCCTCAAAAAAAGACAGCGAAAACTCACCACAGAGTCAAACCATTTAGACTTTTCTGTGCGCCAAGGCTGGTTACGAAAGTCTGAAGTTAATCAGGGAGCAAGTTAGTCAGACAATATTACAAGATCTGGAGGCATCAGACGGAAGAAGATCCAAAACAAAAACACTGGCATCAAATGGGATCCACTATTCAGCAGGCAGAACATGGTTGGATTAATGGTCAGACTGTTCAGTGTGTGTGCGTGTCTTTGTGTCTAATAGCACGGGTGGATAAAGGTACTGAAGCCAAATCCAGCAAAGAGACAAATGAGGAACGGACGTGGGGTAGATTACATGTCATGGTTTACTTCCTAAAAATGAGGTCCCAAAATGAAGGTTTTAATCACAAATATGATGCACAATTTGACCTGCAGAGTGTCCTTTCGATAAGGCTGGATACTCAGTATTAATACTTCATGGACCTGCTTAGACGCTATTGAAAGATTTACTAAATTTCAATACTGAAGCAGAAACGTACTTGCGTCACACACATAGAGCACTGATATAATCTCGTTAATGATATGACTTTAACAAACAGGTTCGACTTATTTTTGTGTTGTAAAACTGCTTTGAGTGAATAAATGCAGATGAACTGAAACCCAAGTTTTGTACTTGAATGATTTATCAACTTTCTTTTCTCTATTAAATGATAAACTGATATTAGTCGCTTTTCCATTGGACATATACGCAAAACTTTACCAATATTTACTAAATGTCGAAGACACAGAAGTGCGAAATGCCGGTTTTTCCATTAAATAACAAATGCAATGAATTGTTTATTTATTATCGCCAGATGACATGAAAAATCATTCCATAAACATGGCAACAAATGTAAATATCATGTTGATTTACAAATATATTCATTATTATTATATATTACCCCTCTATCTTGTACTAAATTTAAAAAATGATTGGGTTTCCTAGTGTGTCCACACATACCGTGCTATGTTTCTTTTAAAACTCTTCTTCGCTTGTTGTAACGTCTGCCAACATCCGTTTTTTTTTTTCAAATTATTCATGTGACTCTAGCTGCAGAAAAAGGTCTTTCCATTGCAGTTTTGCACTATATACCATTTGTGCTATGCCCAAAAAACCACTTCTTGCCAGCGCAAAAACTTTTAATCAAAAAACAACAGTTTTGGCAAAACTGTCGTTTTTCCATTAGGTAAATTTAAAATGTTTAAGTTATATTTGTGCAATTTGAGGGTCAATGGAAAAGCAACTATTGAAGACAGTATAAAGTAGTATAGTATAAGGAATCTTTGAACGACAGAATACATGCTAGTAACAGCTGATGAATACAGTCACAGAAAAAATTATTAGACCACTCCTTGTTTTCTTCAATTTCTTGTTCATTTTACTGCCTGGTCCAACTAAAGGTCCATTTGTTTGGACAAATATAATGA
>JAPQRP010000020.1:8395375-8416242 GCA_037367295.1 Apogon hyalosoma
AAGAATTCAGAGCCAAGCAGAGCATTTACAGTTTATGGAGAGCACAGGGAAAGGATGGAAAAGGAACCAATTCAGTTTAAAAAAAAGACTAATTTCACTCCTTTAAGTTTCTATATTGAAGTCTTCCGCATGAGGGTGTAGGTGTATAATTAAGCTATTATTAGACTAACAGTACACTACAGTGGCGGCATAAAGTTATTATCATTTGTGTCATCAACTCAAATTTCAGCATCATGACAGCTTTAGTGAACAGTGTGAATCCAGCGTCCAATGGAGATTTCCTCTTAGAGTTTCTCTCCTTCATCGTAGTCAGTGAATTATTAAAAGAACGCTCTCATATGTGTCATTGTTTTCCATGCAGACGTCAGAGTTGGCCATCTTGCGCTGCCTCCTCAGTGCTCTCCAGCCTCGTCCTTTTGTTCGTGTCTGGAGTCATTTGTAGCTCCCTACTTGCAGTCACTCATCCATTCAGTAAGTGTGAAGTGGCCTGCTGCTTACCGGGTCCTGTTCCAACTCGTTCCCTGTTAAAAAGAGACTGAAGCAAGTGTTGCTCTCTCATTTTACCCCATCCTGTTTTTGTTTGCAGATGATGAGAATATGCAACTTTCAGTGTTTGTTTCAGTTAAACCCATGTATCCTTCATTCTTTTCATATTCAATTGAGAATCCGCAATCGGAAAATGAAAAAATGACTCGTTATTTCATTATTCATGTACAAATGAAAAATCCAAAATCCAAAAAACGAGTTGCTTTTCATTCTTTCGATTGTTCGCACAAATTAAAAATTGGAAATAATCAAATGGACCAAATGTGTGGTTTCATGTTGACATTTCTGATATCTGATTTGGTCTGACCCTGAAGTTCCTTACTGCCTAATGCATTCTGGGTAATGGAGAATTTGGTGTCATTCAGAGGCAGCAAACGCGTTACTGTGAAGGAGGACGACACGACAACTGCAAAAATGGTGCGGATCTTCCAGGTATTGTTGTTTAGTCTAATCCAGTGGGTCCACGGTCGACAATCTAAGTAGAAGACACTTCAGGAACACACCAACAAGTCAGGAACTGCAGGGTCAGAGCAGATCAGACTTTTAAAACTCACTTAAAACAGTGACTCTTAGAAAACCACAGATGCGCTCACTTTTAACTGACAGACATTTCATCACCCATAGACTGTCTCTGTTTAGTTGTATGGAAGTGTAGAGGTGACTGTAATGCCCCTGTGATAATCCTATGTCTATTTGTTTTGTTTATTTGTTTGTTTGTCGGTTTGTTTGTTTTGATGATGCCTGTGTCATCATTATGTGTATTTTTACATTTTTTAAATTTATAGCGAGCAAGTGATGTATTAATATTGGCTGTTTCATGTCTTGTTTCTGTCACCTGCCTAGGGACTGCAGATGAAAAGTAGTTATTTTTACTAATTTTGGAATATTTACATGGGTGTATTTTTTTATACAGCAGTGTTCATAAATGTGCATGGTCCCTATTAAATAAACCAATAAAATAAATAGCAAAATTGTCAGCATGAAACCCCACATTTGGTCCATTTGCTTATTTCCAATTTTTAATTTGTGCGTACAATCGAAAGAATGAAGAACTTTTTTTTTTTATTTGAATATGAATAATGAAATAAGTCGTTTTTTCATTTTCCGATTGTGGATTCTCAGTTGAATATGAAAAGAATGACACACATTGTGAAACTGCCAGTTAAGACATTACTTTCATAGACAGGTAAATGGATATTTTACATTTGGTATAGTTTTTGTGCATATATTTTTTGGCAGCAAGAGAACAAGCTATGTTAGAAGTATTTGCACTTATAATATGGACAAAATACATTTGCTTACATAAAATAATGCAAATGACTGTGTGCACCTGTTCTCCTGGTTTGGTCAGTGTGCCAAGTGGGATGGAAACACTGAGCAGGCTTTTCTCCATCTGATTATTCTGTTTTGCTATAGCTATAAGACCTACATGATGCAAGAAAAATCTGCAATGTGCTAAAGCCTTGTTCAACGACACAATGGAGACTTGTCACAAACATCCTTACTTGGCGTTTGCCTTGAACTTGCCCCCAGTTACTCCTAGGGCTGCTGAGCTTCATCTGATTGGCTGACTGTCAATGCATGGTGTGTGCAAACAAAATGCATAGTCAAAAGGCCTACATGGGGTATTTCTACTGTTAAATATTAAAGAAATGACTTAAAATTATTATATTTTTAGTGTTTAGAATAAAGAACTGTGAAGTTGTATTTACTAGTTTTATTAGTTTTGAGCCCCGTTAGCCGCTGCACACCGCAGCAGCTACTCCTCCTGGGGTCATTAACAACATAAAAATTAATCCATTTCCTTCATCTCCTGTTTATTTAACTGTTGTTTGTTTATATCCAACTAACTCTGTAAAACCCTGTGAGACAGCCTTGTTGTGATATAGAGCTCTACAAATAAAATTGAATTGAATTGAAAAACAAAGCACCACAATTTCCCACCATTCGCTCAACAAACAGGATGTACAAACACTCAACACAGCAACACGAAAACCAAAATTCAACAGCAAGCGCACAATGCAAAACAATTACAGTAACAGTAATAGTACCACCACCAACAACAAAAAGAATAAATAAATACATAAATAAATAAAATAAACCCAAAAAACAAAAACAACTCCAAAACAAACAAAAGAAAACCAAACCATCTAGATGACGTCACTATAGGATGTGCAGTAGCTCAGACAGTTATTCTTGGGTAAATATGAAAATTCTTATCCTTTTAGAAAAACTAACTGCTTGAATTTCTGAAATTAAAAATTGTGGCAGTGTATTCCATGCCACCATTGCCTTATTTTGCATACTTCCCTGTATTGTATGTAAATTCTGCCAAAAATGCAAGATGTATTGGATTATAAAGATATGAACTGAATTTAGTTTCATCGACAGGCTGGGGGATTTATTTGACCACTAGAGGGAGTAGTGAGTCACTCTGCCAGTCTCCTATGGTGAGGAAAACTAACACCACAAGGCCTTTGACCAAAGCAGAAATTGACCAGATAGGATGAGAACCATTAAGAAACAAGTGTCAGAGAAAAGAAGTGATAAAACTACAGTCATTGTTTTCTTCACTGGACTCGTCTGTAAATGTAAAGAGTGGAGTTTGAGGCTGAAATGTCAGTGTTTCTTCTACACAGGTGAGTTTGATTCTGAGGTTTATGAGGGTATAGAGTTATTATGGGATGTTTTTATCTTTGCTAAGTTGCCATTTGTTGATTCACGGTTCAGACTAAACTGTGACAGCTCTGACCTTGTTTGTTGGATTCCAAACAGATCTTTATTTCAGCTACTGACGACACAAACCGAACAGAAAACAGGTGATTAGTGGTTTTACTGTGGCTGTTTTCAGTCTAAAAACAGAGCTAACAGAGCTAAGCTAACACACTGTAATGTAAACTATCAGCAGATACAGCACATGGAGATTATAAGACACAGTGTTATTTTGAGAGGCTGTCAAAATAAGTGTCTGTGAGTTTTAGTTTGAAGAAGAAAACCCGATGATACTAAAATACGATGTGTGTAAGGGCCGTTTCATAGTCAATGCAAGGGCACACGGCGGCCATGACGCATGTTTGCGTCTCAAAATGTGTTGTCCATTTATTTATTTATTTTTTTTATAGGTGATGCAGCGACACGTGTCAATGTGCGTCGCACACGCTGACTATGTCGGCAGCCTAAGTCAGTTTTTACTTGCCTTCAGATGAACTTTATAAATCCCTAAAATAAACTGTGTTTTCTTTAGTTCAACAAAAGAAAGATAATTAACAAATAAGTTAAAGTAAGTGAATTATTTGCAACATATTCAGTCTGTTTCCAGTCTCTTTTAAGTTAAGTCTTCAGTCCATCTTCCACTGACTGGACAGATGAAGGGGACGCTCCGTCCTGCAGCTGCTTCTCTGGTTGGTTAAAATACAGTGAAGAGGATGACCCAATTGTCCACGATGTCGTTCACCTAATGCACACTGAATAAGAGTGGAGAAAATCACCAAAATTTATTTTTTTTTAAGCAGTTATCAAAAGGTCAGAGTTAATTGCCGTGTAACGTTTCATCTGCTTTGCTCTCAAACACATCTCATTTTTTCATGCTTCAGCTCATAAGCACCTTACCGTCACTGTTTTCTCACCTGTCAACAGAAATGAGAAGCATGCACGACAGCGTACTCCATAGCTACATCCATTATCGGCTCTGTTTTTTTTTTTTTACCATTTGCCAACTGGGCAAGTGTGTGTGTGTTTCTAGATTTTCTATCTCAATATGGCATCAATAATGCAACCCTTATTATTTATGCCTAAAATGATGTACTTACCCATCACGTTTCAGGTTGTTTTTGTAACGTGGCTCATTGTTTACTGTGCAGAACAATGAGCCTGTTGACATCACCTTATAAGTCTGATAACTGGAAGTAATCACATAATTGTAAAAATCAGATCTAATGTGTTTACTTCGACTTAAGAAATGCAATTACTCTGTTTTTGACGCTCTAGTCCATTATCTGCTTTCTTTCAGAGTTCGTACGTACGTAGTGATGTAGGGCTGGGCAGTAAAACGATCACGATATATATCGCAGTATAACTTTTCCTCGATAGAAATATGAGACATGCTCGATACAATGTCGATATAATTCATCCGTCCATGTTTTGACAGACGTGAGAACAGCCAATCATAATTAAGTAGCGCCGCACCGAACCAGTCACGTTAGAGCCACGTCAAGTTAGATCGACGCACACAGCACAGGTAAGAGCAGCCGCAGCACACGCTAATGTTTGGGCTACAGCGTGAGGTAAGGAGTGTTCAACAGGAGACGATATGAGCGAGAACTCGGGCGACCGGGGTTCTGAACAGGAGGATGTGAACCGTTTCAATTCTGGCGTACAACGGAGGCACAGAAGCCGGGAGTCGGACGGTCAAAGCATGTTAAGTTTCACTTTAGAATGCACCCTCATGTATACAGGGTGCGATTTGTCAAAAAAACAGAGGGGTGGTGGTGGTGGTGGGGGCAGTTATATTTGTGGGGGTGTGGTCCATAACTAACAAAAGTAATGCTAGCGTGAAACAGTGAAACATTACATACTGTCAATGTCCAACTCCTGGGTTCTGTTCCTGTATTATACAGCGAATCTTACACGAACTTTTTGCAACTTCTAACCTGTATCCACTGGACACACAAATGTTAGGTCCCATGAATTTGCCACATTCACCCCCCCTTTTACAGCGCCCTAGTGAATGGGGACGTTTGCAAATTCTGAGACTGTTGAGACTGGTTGCCCCCCCAAGGATGAAATTCATTGAGCAGAATATGGATGTAAAAACCATGGGGGTGGGTTAATTTCCCCCTTACCCCCCCTAAACCAGTCGCACCCTGCACGTATATACCCCCAGCATGGTTTTGTGAAGGTTTGTCTGTTTTGTTTGTGTTCTCTTTTGAAACTTGAAAGCTTTTTCCTGCTGGTCAGACTTTTAGTTTAGTTTTAAATACCTGTACCTGTTTTATTTCTCTGAAACAGTTGCATAATGTTCTTCAGTTCATCTGTCATCTTCAACCTCTGACAGAAAACAAATCCTATTTAAATCAAAAATAACCTTCGGATGTCTTCACAACTAACTTACGAGTAACGGAAAATTTAAGCTTGACAAAAATATATTTTATTTATATCGTGATACTCATCAATATCGTCTGATATGAAAAAAAAAATTGTGATATGATTTTTTTCCGTATCACCCAGCCCTATAGTGATGGTAGAATCAAACTTCCTGTTATTGTCCTGTGCTCACGTTTGATTACATATCTTTATTTTCTATGATTTTAATTGTTTTTACACATACAGACATAAAAGAATAAATCAGATGAACCTGTATACATGCAGAAAGACATCGGAATTGCTTAATTCAAGCAAAAAAAAATCTGCCAGTGGAACAAGTGAAAATTATCTTGGTAAGATTTATTGAAAGAAGATTTTCAAGATCGATTGTCTAAAGACAATTCAATTCAACTTTATTTATAAAGCACATTTCATGCACAAGGCAGACTCAATGTGCTTCACAACAGGTATATAACATAAAAAAAAAGACAGGGCTTTACAGAATTAGTTGGATATGAAAACAAACAAACAGTCAAATAAACAGTAGAAGAAGGGAATGGATTAATGTCCTGGGCATCCCCCATCCTTAGCCCCTCCTTCTCGGCAAAGAAAAACTCCAGAAACCCAGTGGGAAAAGAGAAACTGTGGAGAAATCCATTCCCATGGACGGACAGGCTGTAGATACACCAGGACTGATGGACGTCCATTTGCAAATGGAAATACATAAGTTCTTATATGTCACTGA
Organism: Apogon hyalosoma; assembly: GCA_037367295.1. Classification (NCBI taxonomy): domain Eukaryota; kingdom Metazoa; phylum Chordata; class Actinopteri; order Kurtiformes; family Apogonidae; genus Apogon; species Apogon hyalosoma. Next base: position 8,401,749 of record JAPQRP010000020.1, read on the forward strand.
AAAGTTCCTCTTTAGGTGATTATGTCTTATTTTGTGTGGTGAGATATTTGGACTAGAAATGAGAAAAATACACTTGGTAAGATTTAGATTTTTTTCCAGTGCATTGAGGAGAAATCCAGGTGTGTAATCCAGGTGTAACTCCAGAAATCGGATAATGATGGCAGTATTAGAGCACATGTAAACGGATTTGTTGGATTAAAAGTTGTCTCATTTCTTCTACCTACCTGTTACCATATTTTATTTGTGATCACACGTTATTTGCACTACAGAAGGCAAGGCCTGTCGCTGTCACCACCTCAGTGATTATCAGTCATCGTGACAGGTACAGGCTGGCCCTACAGGGAGAAAAGGTACAGGGAGCAGGTCACTGGGTGTTTTCAGGTGGCACCGCGACAAGTTGTTGAAACATCAGCGAACATACACCACCCTCACGACAGCTGCGAGTGGACTTCTTTGTTTGTTTCTTTTGATGGAGGTTTTTTGTTTTTTTTTTTTTTTGGCCAAAGCTTGTAGAAGTGGGACAAGATGAAGCAAGGTGGGGCCAGGAGAGGGAGGGTGGGATGGTGGTGGTGGTGGGGGGGTACTGGCTGTTGGCAATGCTGGTCTATAAACCAAGAGGTGGAATACTGTGGGGGTTGCTAGCTGAGCCTTCCCACTCACTGACACAGAAACTCTGGAGGCAAACTATGTGTGATAGCAGGTACATGTGTAAATGTATATTAAAAAAAAAAAGTGCGAGCACCAACTTGTGCCTTCACGGCTGTGTTTGCACGTGCACGTCCGCATTGTCGTGGATGTGTGCGTGGTCGTGCGTGAGAAAAGAGACACGCAGGAGCTGTTAGAGCTCCAGGAGGCTCATCTGAATTCACTAATGCTGCCAGACTGGGAGAACATGGAAAGACTTCTAGGCACTGACACTCACAGGCTATTTTTAGACTTCCCCTTTCCTCTGTGAAAAAGTGGGGAAAAGTAGGGACCCGATCAATAATTTAAAGTCAGATGATTTTGATGAATGCAGAGGAGTTTCATCACATCACCCTCACTCACAGCCCCACCGCATTGTTGGTAGTAGCTGTGTTTTATTTTTATTTATTTTTTATGTATATATGTATTTGTGTGTGCATATACTCTGCATCTGTGAGTGTCTGCAGATGAATTTTTTCCCTTGTGACCACTCCGGAGTTATACTCCAGAGAGACGTTGGAATTTTATGTGTCTAAAAATAACCCACGAGGCAAAGAGGCTAAGTAAATGTCCGAATGAGATTAGCTTCCAAAAACCGGCACTATCATCTCTTAAGCCGAGCTCTGCTGTATGATGAATCATGTGAGCGGAAGACAATTGATAGCCTTGTCTGTAACAGTTCAGTGTCGGCAGATGGCACAAACAAACACTCACACATGCAGACTCACAATCACACGCATGCAATTATTCTGAGTCGACCAGCAATGATTGGCCCGTTCTTATCCATGTAATACCAATGTGGCCTACTTTAGCCCACAAATGAACGGGATTAGCGCAGCTCCTGCTTTAATGTAGCTCTGGTGATGCTAATCTGGACTAGTCTGGCAAATTGGATTTCGCATAAAAAGCGGTGCTCAAAAATGTGTCGACTTTCATGACTGTTATGTTGAGCAGATTTTTGACGGACAGCTTTTTAACAGGATTCTGGGCCCCTGATGTCAGCCGGACCTCCTCTGTTTATGTATGTGGTGAAAATTATACCAGAGGCTCGTTCCATTTTAGGATTAGGATAAAGAACACACTAAACTCAACTAGGGCTGGGCTTCAAACAGTGATTGTCTCATCAAGATTGATTTTAATTTGATTGTTCCAGTATCGATTGGTGATATCCAATATGATCCAGTTTTGAATGGAACCTGTTCCTGAGACTGCTGTAACGTCTTTAGGGTCAGTTCTTCTTGAATGTGTTAATGTAAAATATCTGCAATAATTGACGAGGTTAAAGGATCCCTATGGCAGTTTACAGCCTTAATTCTCTTAGAGTCTCTTTCATATCCAAACTTAATTGGATTAATCACTTTGGTCCATTTATCAATTTTTATTCTATTATTGGCAGAACCTGGCTCTGATAGTCGTCAGTATTATTGTCAAGCTTCTCAACCGTCTTAGTTTGATATTCACTTTCACATTTCTTGATTGATTTCATTTAGTGATGTCCCGATCTGGATTTTTTTTTTTAGGATTAGTTTTGCTGATACCAATCTGATACCGGTCCAATACTGACTTTTTACTATGAAATTTTGATTTAAATTTGGAGTCAATAGTTATAGTTATGCTATTATTTTACTTGAGATCACAATTGGGCTGAATGTGGAACCTGAACTAACACAAGTATGACACCTTCGACTCTTGATAACTTTAGTATCATTTTTGCTCTTTCCAAATTCATACTGTGGGCCAAATTAGAACCTTTGGCAGGCCGGTTTTGGCCCGTGGGCCGTATGTTTGCCACCCCTGCTGTAGTGCGTCTATGATCAGGTCCGTCCAGGTATGTGTTCTGTGCCGTACGTTAGTGATGCGCGGATCAGCGGGTCACTCGCAGGTCGGGTCGGGTCAGATAATTCCACAAAAACCCGACTCGTGCATCACTACCGGACCATAAAGTGAATGTGAAACTTAGAGACGCTTTACTAATTCTTCAAAGCCTCTCACAGATGTGCAGCTTTTCCCTACCTTCGGAAACTTTAATTTGAGGGGGCAGGATGTTTGTTCACCCCTGCCCAGAAACGGGCCCGGATTGGCTCGACCTCGTGACTAAATCTGATCCGATCTTCTAGAAAAGGCCAGATCTGCAGCCGATACCAATCTGTAGATCAGACTGGGACATCTCTAATGTCAAGTCATTAGTGATAGAAATTCTTTTATGTAGGCATTCATTACTTTGACTAATACCCCTTATGCTGTCTACGTTAACGTGGATATTTCTCTGAACAGATATATGCTGTGAACACAACAAGGCAAAAATGACTCTAAACTGGTAGAAACCTTCAAACCATAGCTGGTGTTGTCCAACCTGTGGACACCGTGGATGAAACTGGGCAGACCAGACTCGGAGGCTTTAATCTGTAATGAAGGTGTCATTCAGTTTAAACTTGTGTTTCCTTAAGTGTCGGTTGTGGAAGGGAATTCCTTACGTGATGTGATTTGTCCATAAGTCCGGTCCAGTTCGTCTCCCACGGGTATCAGTGCTGACAGGTCGTACAATGATTTATACGCCTGCATTAGATGTTTCAGGTGCAGCTTCATTACACTAAAACATAATAGACATGAAGAAAAGGGGATGTGATGCCATTGTTTTCAATCTGGATGTTTTCCCTTCACAAGATCTACACTTTGGAAAGAGCTTTAAAAATCTCAAACTGCATTTTTGGGTGGATGAGAGGCCAAAACGTAGAGAAAAATCAAACTTTTGGAAGATATCTACACTTTTGTGGACAGGCCACTAGGTGTTTAGTCGACGGTTTTCCTGTTTGTAGTTTAACACCAGGTTTACCCCTGTTTGAGATTATTTTTACCCCGTCTCCTGAAGGGGAGGCAAGGGGTACTGTTTTTGGTTTGGTTTGTTTCTTTGTTTGTTTAACACTAACAGTAAAACTACTGGTTGAATTCATACCAAATTGGGTTTATAGATTGCCAGTGACCCAGAATAGATCGCGTTACATTTTGGGAAAAGTAGGTCAAAGTTCAAATTTTTTATGAATTTATCGAATCTTTTTTTTTTCTCATTTATTTATATTGGGTGAAATTTAAATGTCTATAGCAGCAAAACTATTGGTTGAATTCATACCAAATCTGGTATATAGACTGCCAGTGACACAGATGTGCTCACGTTTGGAGAAAAGTAGGTCAAAGTTCACATTTTTTATGAATTTTTAAAATGTTTTTTCTTCTCCCATTTACTTATAATGGGCAAAATTTCAAATGTCTATAAAAGCGTCAATTTTGTTTCAATTTACTTCAGACTTGGCACATATATAGAGGCAATTGATATGCTGACATCAGCACACGCATAGACATCAGCTGGATCCATGGCAAAATAAGATACAATATGTGCGAGGGGCGGGGTTTGTTGAGCCTGGAACCACATGATATTCTACCAGCCTTTGAAAATACACTTTCTATTGATCTGTAAACTGATATATTCATTAACCAAATTGTTGCATAATTGAACAGAAATGAACTGGAATTGCATTGATTTGGGAGTTCAGTGGCGATATGCAGCTTTGTATTAAACCGTATTTAACTGACAGCAAATATCACATTGGTTTCTTATTTGGAGCATTTTGTTAACAAGTAATAGGCTTGAAATGTGAAATGTGGTGTAAACTACCAGAAAAATGGCCATGTAAACTAAATGATGGTCTCGGGTTGAATTCTGGCCTCATGCGCCGCCCCGCTGCCATGTAGACTGATGTAAAATGATCGAAAAGACAAACGACGCAAAAGACAGAACGTGTTTTCCCCGGCAATTAATGGAATCAACCTACTTATTGACATGATATGAGCACTGGTATCGTGACATCCTTTAGACCTTAATTTTGTGTCTAAAGCCAAACCCGAGTGCAGCAGAACTAGTGGTACAAGCCTGCTGTCTGTGCTGTCATTTCAGCTTCTATCCACAATATTTACATGTCAACAGCTACGCCCCCAGGGTACGTCTCTCCATCCAAGGCTGCTCCTGTGTTGCCTAACACCCCACAATTACTGTGAAGATGATGGCGTTTATATGCATCCAGTAGCCCTACTGGCCCTTAATTTGGGTTCTGGCCTATTTTTCAAGACACAAAATATAGGTCAGTCTTGATGCCTTTGTGAGTGTCTGAGACCATTTATCATCTCAAATCATGTAATTCATCTACGAGGGCTTTGTTTTCTAATGGACAGACATGTATTTATGCTTCCTTTATGATCCAGAACATTCCATCCATACCCTTCAGCATACTCAGATTATTATTATTTATAATTTGCATAGCGAGTGGTGATGCTTGCAGTTGTATAGACCTCTAATACCAAGGTTAACACACGGGTATTATCTGGATCAGCTTCCAAACCTGATCCTGACCAGGGTTGAAATGCTGCCATCATAATTTACCGTTGTCTTGATGAGGCCAAATTGCATTAAAAGTTGGTTTGTCTCTCGTTGTCGGTTTGGAGTGGAACTGACATCAGCTAACCATCTTGTCAGTCAGTAAGCGGGGAAAAAAAAGCGTGATATCTTGATTTTTTTTTTTTTTTTTTAATATTTTTTTAAAGATAAGACTGCAGAAAAGCACAGAAAGAAAAGTGAAAAAAAAAAAAGCAAAGATCGCACTGAAATCTTTTGCACTGCTGCGGCTTCTCTTCTTCACTTGGCCCCTCAGAAAGTTAGGATTCTCCGATATCTGACTTTTTTTTTTTCTCTAAAGCTCAATCTAAGGCAAAGGGAGTTTATCAGTATGTCAGAGCTTCAGTAGAAGGGGATCGGCAAGTATTTTTCTGTCAGTATTTCATCCATCAGCGCTACGGACATTGAGACCCATGTGAATATGTTTAGGATTAGGCACTTTTGTAGACTTTTAACAAATACAGATGTATTGTCATCTCTGCGGAAAGCTTGGCTGACTGACTGACTGTCTGCCTGCCTGACTGAGAGCTGTCTGTCTGTCTGTCAGCCTTTGCATGTGAACTTCAAATCACAGCTCGGCAGCACCGAGCATGTAGCCGCCAAAGGCAAGGCTTTGCACTGTCATCAGCACCACGCAGCCGCCTCTGGGTGCTGTGCCATGTGACATTAACTGAGATCGATCCTCTCCACACCTCAAGGAGCTGCTGCGCCGTACGGTGTTTTCTCTGATGCACCTCAAAGACTAGAAAAGGAACTCCCTCTAAGCGTCGGCAACTGACTGACAATAAACTGATCACCACTGTGCGTAATCCTTATGAGTTGTCCAAAAAAATACATTTTGTCAGAATAAGTTGACACCGCCGCGTGAGACCACCCTAAAAACCGGTTCCTTTTTTAACAGTACTGCTCGCCCCGTCTCACATAGTTTCCACGATAATTTTATGGTAAAACTAAAGCCGTCATACCCGATAAAATACAGTAACAGCCTTGAAACATGTGAATTCACATCTTTTATGCATATTACTGTAATAATAGAGTTATTAATTTTCTGTTTTTTAATAGATGTTATTTTTTGACTAAAGCAGATGGTGGGACCATATGGACAGAAATATGTGATTACATGAAGAACGCTTGGTTTTTTAAGTCAGCCAGCCAACAATCAGTGATGGCATCATCACCATTAACCTGTATGAGCACGGTCTCATCTCTGCACGCTGCCCTTCATTTTCCTGTGTGTTTAACAGTAGAGTTTTGACATTTCAGATCACGTTGCTGCATCTGCCTTGATTCTATTGTACTATAATTGTACAGCGGCTGAATATACAGCACAGACAAAGTTGGAGAGTAGTCGTCTTGGTGAACGCCGGTTTGTTTTTTCTTTGCCAGCATGTTTGTTAGGGATCACATTCGCCTCCTGAGCTGTGTGTTGTGTTGAAGATGCAGTCATGCGGAGCCGATGTTTGACATAATGTTGGACCAGTATGGAATCTGACTGGGAATATCAGCGCTGATATGTGGTGATACACAGAGGCTGTCACAAAGGTTGCATCCATATGCTGTGCCACTCATTCGTGAAGCTGTGAAATTGGGTTGCATCCCAACTAGCCTGGAGACAGTATCACTTTCACTGCTGTGTTTCTGCCTCCCTCTGTATCCCTCTCTCTGCCTCGTCTCCCCCTGTTTCTCTGCCTTCCTCTCTCTCAGCTCATCCCACTGAAGCTTTTTTCTTACATAGCTGGGAAGACGGAACAACTAATGTGGCATTAATAGGGTCACATCATCTCCATGCAGCTCTTTCTTTCTTCTCCTTCCAGTGAGGCTGAGGCTGTTGTTTATCTTCTTCAGATGTAGCTGTAGAAATGGTTTAGAAATCCCCCAGGCCAGCATCTCTCACATGTGAAGCATGCCAGTTGATTTTTTTTTTCTTTTTGGCTGGTAAAGCAGGCTCTACCTTAGAGGTTGGTTTTTTTTTTTTTTTTTCCCTCTCTTTTTGTTTATTCATATGTTAAAGCATTGGTATTAATATGAAGAACTCCCTTTTAAAATTCATCCTAATTTTTGACATAATCTCAACAGATATTGTGATATTTTTTTCAATAATTTCTAATATGTTTTTAATCAAGGTGACGATTCAGTACCAACACAATCACTTCTAATTTAATGGGGGAGTTTAAACATGATTTACCTCCAGCTTTCCCTTTGCTCTCACTCCCCGTGCTCATTTGTAACAGCACAGTGTGACCAATCGCTACTAGTAAACTTAAGGAGCATATCATCGTTTAAGAAGTTTCTCTTTTCTCAAAACCTCTGGTCACTAAATCAGCATGAAATGTAATGCCATTTGCAGTGTGCAGCCTGAGACTGGATATGCAAAAGGGAAAAAATGTTTTAAACGTCTTTGAGTGTGTTTTTCTTTCTGCTGGCCTTTGAAAGATCCCAGTTAATCTGCTTACTCCTTTAATTATGAGTGGAGGGGCTGGGCCTCCTCCCAGTCAGAATAAGGCTACTGATCCAGAAGTAAAACGATGACCACCACAGTTATTCCATCCTTTAGGGTGTGCAGCCCCCCCGGTCGTCTTTAGCTGGCCTTCGTCTCCTCCTCCCCTGCTGTAGCCTCCCTAAGAGGGAAGAAAGCTCCTTGTCCTGACAATAGACATTTTTTGCCATATGTTGGCTTGACATCTTCATCAGGTTCACAGCAGGTTACTTTAGTTAACTTTCACTCCACTGCCTGATGGGATTTTCTCCCTCTGTTTCTCCAATCGGCCTGGGCTCAAAGTCTAGACGGCCTCCGAGGCAAGGTCCTCCTAGGCCTGTGTCCACAATGCCTGTATTGTGGACGCTTAGTAGCGGTAGCTTCCTCCCGTTACAGCGAACAGGCTAGTGCTAAAACAATGCTTTTGTCCAGGGGCATACGAGGGGGCCTAATCCACTACATACTGTGAAATAAATCTCTCTCAAAGATGAGAGAGTGAGCGAGCGAAATGCGGTGAATGAAATCACTGCCAAGGAGGTTAGAGTGCAGCAGTTTAACCCCTGGCCAAGAAAGAGGGAGGAGAGGAGGCAAAGGGAGCGAGAGAAAGGAGGAACAAGGATAGGCAGGCGCTACATCCCTTCATCTCCGGAGCACGAATGGAGGAGAGGGGCTGCCGGTGGCTTTCACAGCCTCTCTTCTCACCAGAGGAGCTGCTGTTCACCATATGGGATTTGGCCTCTCTTAACAAACAGGCCTCCTATTCACTCACAACACACATTCAGTCGTTCATGGAATAAGGTGAAAAAAGAGCATTTTTTATGCCTTTAGAACACTGGATGGCCATGAGGCTCGAAGTCTGTGTTTGATTCATAGTATAGAGAATTATAAACTAAGGGCTTTTATCTAAATGTGTATTCACACTGGATTTAGGGTTCGACCTTTTTGTGGTTTTACTGAAATCTCTCTGTTTTTAAAGCCAGAACCATGCATTCAATTCCCTGTTGTTGAGCTGCAAAGGTGATCCTATAGAACCACAAATATAGGCCTCTGCATTGTGGGTGTATTTCATACTTATCATAAGCTTTTTCCAGTGGTTTTTGAAGGCTATTCTTTGGGTTTAATTTGGTCGTCTTGGTTTTTTGTGACCAGTGGCATAAAGTTGAATAATTTAGGAGGTATAAGATTTCTTATACACTGGTGTGAGGTGCCAACTTTTCCTTCCAGCCAGCAATATGAGGGCAATATTAGGAATGACATCCTCTGCCAACAGCTTCTTTTTAACCTACTTGGAAATCTCAAGAAGCACTGATTTATGCCAAGATAAAGATGCCAACATTATTCATTTTTAGCCTACTTGGAAGTGCCAATAATCGTAGATTTATGCAGAGAATTGAAGAAATAAGAGATGAAAGGGTAGGCTTATTTGTTGTTTCACTCGTGTATCAGGGCACATATATCTTGCTAATTTATTCTGTTTAATCCCTTCGCATTTAACAGTCCAGCTGAGGAGGTCCAAAGGAAGTTCGTCATTTGGGAGAGGCAGAGGTCTACCTCTCACTCCCAGCCAACCCATCCGTCTCTTGCCTTACCTCAGCCCTCCACCTCCCACTCCTTCCCTGTTGCCCCGCTCTCAGTTCCCAGCACCCTTCACCTATTAACCCTCCTTTCTCTTCCATCACTTTCCTCCTCCTTCCTCTTAAAGACAGGCATCTCAGGAATAGCCATAGCATTGATTTTTCTTGACCATCTGAACCACCACCAACCTCCTCTCCCCTGTATATGTGTCAAAGCTCAGGGGCCGGCTTCATGTCTCCCTCTTCGCAGCTGTTGGAGGTCAGCCATATTTGGGGTCCTCCGAGATCAATAGACATGTTACCGCACAGTAAATATTCACTCCACATCTTGCTATCTGTATCTCATCACACGCTCAGAGCAAACGGAGCTGAATGGTCACTCCTTAAGCTTGGCTTGCCATCACATTTGCCCAGCTCCATTTCCTGGGGTGTGAATGGAGGAATCTAACTCTGGATAGGTGATTTCAATTCAATTCTCACCCACTGGATCTGTTTACGCTCCACCGGGGTGAAATATGCTATAGGTTGTTTTCCCGTTGTCACTCTGGCCGTCATTTCTGACACATCAAATGGCCTGTTTTTGTACTATTTGCAACAGCTCTTTATAGATTCTGTCAACTGTAGAAAATACAATAAACACGTTCGGAAATCATTGTTATTTGTAGGAAGACTTAACAGGATATTACATGAAAAAAAGATGCATGTAGCTGGTAGATGGATAACTGTGCGATACGACGATATGCTGTACATTATGTGACATCAGATATCAGTACTTTTGTTTCGTATTGAATTCTGTTTGTTCCATTGTGGGGCATATCACTGGTAATAACAATACTTTGCATTTTTCAATACAGTGCAGATGTAAACTGGAAACTGGCAAGAAAATGGGGTGATTGCAAACAATTCAATTAAGTTTTACTTGTATAGCGTCATAATGTATGATTAGCTCAAGACACTTCACAAATTCAGTTAAAGGCCTTGACCCTTTGGGGGCCACAGTCACGGCCCCGTGGCTGAATCGCATGACATTTTCAACACGTCGTGGCATCAGAAGCTGGTCACGTAGACCACTGGGGACAATTGCATTCAAAAGAGCGGACTTGAAACACTCCATCACTTTTTACTTGATGTTGATAGAGCAAATCCAACTGGAGATATGACGTTTTGAACCCGAAGCAAACAAACGTGAATAAAAGTGTGAAAATGAGGTGGGGGGGGGTTATATTTCTGACCATGTCTTCGTCATTTTTTTGTCCTTTTTCAAAACGGAAAAAACTGGCCGAATCTGTGGATTGTAATCCACAGTCTGTATTAGCATGGCAGCTAAGGATGAGGATGAGCCCCACCCGAACCGGATGTGGAACGGGGGGGGGGTTGAAGAGAAAACGCCTATGTAAAGAAATGCTTTTGTGTCAAATATTTGATTATAGTTTTAATTTATTACAATTTTAATTTTCTATACCTAATATTTGGAACCAATATTCACTTTTAAACTCTTTGAAAAGGTTCGTTAAGCATCTTTGTGTTATTTATCCAATAAATTATATAAATGTTTCAAATCGGATTTTATATTTTTTTGTGTGTTTTTTGGCCTTTTATGTTGATATAGTAGGTTAAAGTGAAAAAAATAATAGGCAGATTATATAAATGAACATGTGCTGGAAAAAAAAGATACCAAACATGGGTATAGTAAACATTTCTTTATATAGTATAAAAAGACAAAATCAAAAGTACTCAAAAACGGCCAAAACAGGCTCAGACCTCTAAGGGTTAATAGAATGTACAGAGAGAAAACCCAACAAATCCTCCATGAGAAAGAGAAGAACAGGAAGACAGAACTGGGCTCTGGGTTGGCGGCCATAGACAGAGGAGTGAGAAGAACAGTGGAGAGAAAGAACAGACAGAACCAGAGATACCTGGAGAAGGGAACAGGAAGATGGAGGATAGACAGGGAAAAGAAGAAACAGGAGCAGGAGAAAGACTTGAACCAGTCAGTGCAATGTGAAGAGCTCCGAATTTGAAAAAAAATAAAATAAAATAGGACCAATGTCTCTGTATGTCAGTGTCATGTTCTATCAAGAATCAATAAGTTGAATGTGTGAGGTTGTCAGGTTCTGTTCTATGTTCCAGTCCTGTGCTCTGGATGCAGATCAGGCGAACTATAGAAGTGGGCGGGACTTTGACTGGAGAACTCAACTAATTCACTCAGAGTCCATGTATGACTTCTATCAGTGATCAATAGGAACTATATTAATATCTGGAACCATGTACATGTTATAAACCATTAAAATATGGACCGTTAGAAGGAAAGGAACATTTGTAAAATTTAAAAAATCCAAATTTCTCAAAACTGTGAACAAACTTTGTAGACATTAGTTGCTTTTCCATTGGACATATACACAAACATTTACCAATATTTACTAAATGCTGAAAAAAAGAAGTGTGTAATGTCGATTTTTCCATTAAATCACAAATGCGATCATTTGTTTATTTATTATCGCGAGATGACACGAGAAGTCATTCCATAAACATGGTGACGAACATAAATATGGTGTTGATTTACAGATATATTCATTATTATTATTTATTACCCCTCTATCTTGTACTAAATTAAAAAAAAATGATTCAATTTCCTGGTGTGTCCATGTTTCTTTTAAAACTCTTTTTCTTCGCTTCTTGTAATGTCCATCAACATCCAGGATTTGTTTATACATATGACTTTAGTTGTGTGTAAAGGTCTTTCCATTATAGTTTTGCGTGATATTTGTGAATTGCGCCACACCTGAAAAAACTTTTGATCAAAAAACAAGAGTTTTGGCGAAATTGGTGTTTTTTCCATTAGGTAAATTTTTATACGCAAGTTATATTCGTGCAATTTGAGGGTCAATGGAAAAGTGACTTTTGTCCCATGGAAGCAACATATAAAATTTGAAATTAATCCAACCTGTACTTTAGTCAGAGATGTTTGAAGATGTGGACGACTCCCGACACGGCGCCTTCACAGTAGCCTACTGGGCGATGAGCTAACAAGTATTTCCATTGTATAGCTTGAATCAACTTTGCAATTTATGCTACAGAGTGAACCCTACAAAAGACCCAAATATCACAAATCCCATTTACTGTCAATGTAAGAATCATGTGGAACAGAGAAACAGTGTTAATGTCAACTAATAAATTAAACAACTATTTTGATCGCTGATAATCCTTTGGAATGATATTGTTTTCTGGTTTACTTCCTCATTTCTGACTGTAAGCTGAATATCTTTGAGGTTCTGATCAAACGACCTCATGTCCTTTTGGAACACAGATTTCACTTTCCTGGCATTTTATGGACCAAACTATTAACTGAGAAAATAACAGATCAACCCACAATAAAAGTAATCATTAGACACAAGCCTATTATTATGTTTTTGTTATTAATATGCTACATTTATTTCTTGCCTGATTTAAAAGTTTGTGCAACGTTTTAAATGAAAAGTAAAAAAAAAAAAAAAAAAAATCCAATGACAGAGTTCTTTTTAGTTGTTGAAAATATGAGTGTAGTACCTTTTCATCTTGACAAGAACTGACTCTGACACAAGGGTTAAATTATGAAAAAGACTTGACAAGAGCTACATTACAGTTGTTGCATTTGAGCATAAGGTGAGCTTGAAAATAGATCCACATTTACAGGGTGTTAAACTTTAGCCTCGTAGCTGGTTTGTGTTCATTTATATCTGTTTATGTGCATCTGCTGTCCTCCAGAGCTCCTGTAGCATCACTACTGTCATTTTTTACTGTAACCGACAGCTTCTGTTGTGTGTTGGATACAAACAATGTTCATGAGTTTGTCAGAAAACCGAAACTTTTAAAAGGTGCAGTTGTGTAATCCACAGACTTAAAGTCCATATCAGAGGATTAACCCTTTAGAGTTTTTTCCAAAAAATATAAAATTTTGTTATTGTGATTCCGAAAAGCTATATCTTGAAAGTGGTTAGAGATAAAGTCATACTGTAAATGAGAAAAATATTGGGTATGACCCAAAGTTTGTAACGGGAGTAAATGTACTCATCTAATTTGCATATTGTGACATCACATGGTGGCGGCCATGTTGGATTGTGTAACTTTTAGTAAAATTGAACTTAAATTTGAATTGAAATAAACTTTATTTACCTACTTACTAAACCAGATCGGGACCACGCCTTTCAAACTGGATTTTCTTCTTCACTTTGAATAGAAACATGTACTGAAATGGTGTTAGGACCGAAGGGGCACATGTCCTCCTTTTATTGGTGGGAGGTGGGAACAAGATCTGGCAACTCTGTCTGGAGCTTATGATCTGTTTCAGTCAGTTGGTCAAGTCAAGTCAAGTCAGTTTATTTATACAGCACATTTAGAAATGCCAGATGTTGCCCCAAAGAGCTTTACAAACAAAGGTAGTAATAACATTAAAAACTCAGCGTAGAATACAGGCTACAGCATAAGAAAGGCAGAGAACATAACACAAGTTAAAAGAAAATTAGGACTCAGGGATGGGAATTATCAGTAAGCACATAAGTTAAAATAAGTAAATAGGTAGAGATCAAAACAACAAGAACATTTTAAACAAATAGAGATCAAAACAGCAAATATGATCCAGACAAAAACGGAATAAAAAGAAAAACAACACAACTGTGTTGGACTGACCTAAAAGCAAGGGTAAAAAGATGGGTTTTCAAGTTAGATTTATAACTGGCAATGGTTGGGCGGGATTTGATGTGAGGTGGGAGACCATTCCAAAGCTTTGGCGCATAAACAGAGAAGGCTCCATCACCTTTGTTTTTGAGGCGTGTGAGGAGTTGGTGAAAGGATGACCTGGGTTATGCTGCAATACTGCGACTTTGGCGCTTATGGGGTTAACGATGGAAGCATGGCCGTTAAATGCGGTTTTGAGGATATCACTTGGTTTTAAGTGCTTTTCAGTCACTAGGAGAGAAACGTAAGTACAGGACGTTTTTTTGTCTGTAAGTTTCACAGTTGACATTGGAATTGTAATATTCAGAAATTAATTGTAGTATTTCAGGTTGGTACCATATGCTGCATTGCATGTGTGTGTGTGTGTTTTAAGGAGGGGAGGTGGATTAACCAGTGCAGGATCTGTCATGGTGACATTTGTGTCCCCTGGCGGAGCAGCAGGGGTCCGCTTCACCTCTGTAACCTTCAACTTTCAGCCTTAACCCCCTTCAGGCCCCCTCTTGCGTCCACCACACGCCCAGCATGTCTGGAGGAGGGGGGTACGAGCACAAGAGAGCGAGGGGGAAAAATTAGGAAGGAGGTGGTGGAGACGGGGAAGGGGGG
>JAPQRP010000020.1:8598231-8609552 GCA_037367295.1 Apogon hyalosoma
GTTCAGGCAAAATGAAACGTGACTAATATAGATTCAAAATGAATGATATTTAATCACGATTAGTCGAAACTAATCCACAGCAAACCTGTGATTAATCTGATTAGAAACTGTCATCATTTGACAGCACTAGTCGTAATATAGTTTTAAATTGTGATAAATATCATATTGATTGTTAATATTGATGTTTTTATCTCAAATCCTCATGATCAGTTCGTCTTACAGCTGTAGACGTGATGTGTCCCAATATTTATGTCCATGTAGTTTAGAAACATCAATATTTCCTTAAAGTTTAACGGTAGATTTTTCCTCCTCAGTGAGATGTGATGAAAGTAGATGGTTAGATGTGGTAGGAAATTATTATTTACAGTCAGAGCAGGGAAAATATTTGAGAAATTTAGAGGAAGAACATTTAAAATCATAGACCTGGATGAAAAAAACAAAACAAAATGTTGAGAGAGTAAAAACTATTTAAAAAAATAATCATATTTAAACCAAACTAACCAATGCAGTGATATTTATCCAATATAAACTATATTATGCCATGTGTCATTATTGTTCTGTATCCCAGACCCGTTAGAAAAGAAACACCTGGATTATTCTGTGGACAAAAGTATGATTTATTCAATTATAGTATGAGACTAACGAAATGGAATAATGCCTATATGTATTGTTCTGGTCAAGTATAATTTAAATGGATGAAAAGCTTGAGTTTTCCAAATACCTACATATAGAAAGTGCATCTGATAACCAGAGTAGAACCTAAAGCCACAGAATCCACGGTGTCCACATACTTTTGTCCATATAGTGTATGACTTGGACGATATGAGGCTAACGATATGTTGATGTACAGCAGGGGTGTCAAACATACGGTCCGTGGGCCAAAAGCGGCCCATGGGATGAATTTGTGAAATGTAGAAATAATACTGAAGATGTTAACAATCAAATGTGTCAAAATGATTTCAGTTCAGGTCATATACGTTAAAATATGTGCAAGGGGCGGGGTTTGATGAGCCTGGCACCACTTATTTAGTTTTGTTCTTGGAAATATTCTGGGTTTATTGACAGCTGATTTAATTTAGATCTATCATAGAGCTGTTTATTGAATGTCATTAATACGGCACTGGGAATAAGAATATATACTTTAGTTTAGTTGATCGATCAGTGGGAGCTATGTAGGACTACATTTCCCATGATCCCTATCATAATAACCTATAAATAATGATAATTATAATGAAATAAGGAAAACTCCAAATTTGTGTCTTTGTTGTTAGTGTAAAAAAAAAAGCTAAATTATGTGAAATTGTTTACATTTACAACCTGTCCTTTCAAAAAAAAAAAAGGGAATAACCTGAACAAATCTGAACAACCTGGAGTGTCTTAATAGAAGTCAGTGTAATTGTACCAGTATTCTGCCTGTTATTAAATGTTGTGTGTATTCGTCGCTCCGCTGTGGTCTGTCACTTCTAATGCACGTGTGTAAATGAGAAACTGAGGCTGAATATTGTTAAAATTCACTTATTTTACTTCAGAAATGTCAGGTTGTTTCAGGTACTCAGTTTTTTAAAGGATAGTTTGCGGATATAAAGATTTTCATCATTCAATTTTAACTTTTTCACTCTAAAACATGGAGAAACGTTTGGAGTTGACTATTATTTATTGTTTTTCATGCGGTTACTTTACCGGTCTGGCCTGTTTGAAATCAAATTGGGCTGAATGTGGAACCAGAACTACAGTTGGTTGGACGCCCCCGATGCAAAGGAAGAAAAAATGGTTAAAAGAGATGAAAAGAAGACAAAGGGTGATTGAGTTTTTTTATTATTTTAGAACAGCAAAAAGACATGAAGATGAGATGTGATGGAGAACAGACAGACAGACAGACAAACAGACAAACGTGACTAATGCACAAGAAAAAGGCTGAGAAACAAACAAATCTACACGGACGAACAGAAGTGCAACGATTGGTTTAAAGTGTGTTAAAAGCTGACCATGACAACGCGGTGAGGAGCGCTGGAGCAGATCAGCCGAAAAAAGAAAGGAGGAGGAAAAGAAACGGGCTGAAAATATCTTTGCGTCAGACAGGAAGGTTGTTTTTGGAACGCAGCAGCACAGAGCAGCGTGGCTGACAGTCAGCGCCGCCGTCTCAACGCACGTCAACTACAAAGTCAGACACGCCGTCGTCTTCCAGGTCCTCGAGGTGCCTTTGTTTCAGCGGCGCCGGTTTGATTGTTCGTACGTTCATCCATACGGAGCTCAGACTGACAGCATGAACACAAACACTCAACGCGGACTTCACCGCCGTCTGCGTTTGGAACCTGTTAATTGTCACGTGTGTTTTTAGCGTCGAAAGAAATAATCCACTAAACGGGGCTTTTCCTGTTTGATTCTCTGTAATCTACGCTAATGTGGCTCAGATCGGATGTTTCTGTCCATATGTGACCTGTATCAGAACTGTTCACCCTTTCATGCATGAATTATGAGAAAAAATTAAAAAAAAAAAAAAAAAAAGTATCTAGATTTTTTATTTTTAGGTTGATTTTATTTCTCAGAATTAGGCTAAAGTTGAAATGCATTCAGAATTTTTTAAAAAATACGGTTTTATTAAGAAGATGTTTAACTTTCTGAGACCCAGGAAAGTACAAGTTTTAGCTTTTTTTTCTTTTTTTTATTAAATAATAACCTATATTGGAAACATCATGACGCAACAGTTTATTCAGATGCATTTTCACAAAACTGTAGGGCTTGTCCTTTGCGTTGGACAGGTTTGTGTGTGTGTTTTTTGTTTTTTTTATAAAGCTGTGAAAATCTTGCTCACAAACGTGGACGGTGAACCCACAGCTGGGTCTGAGCAGGTTAATGCTGCGTTCCAGTTAAGCCGTAGCTCCTGTTTTTCCAACCTTCTACCTGGAATGTCAGTCAAACCTGTGACTTCCCACCCGTCACCTCGCACTAGATCCCAGTTCTGAGCTCTGACGTCACGTAGCCTGTCGCACAACGGCGGCCCCCATGGATGCGGTGTTTATGCAGATTGTTTATTAAAACAAAGTATTGCTCTAACGTTATTTGTCTGGAAATGTTCTGCAGAATCAGCAGCTGCTCTAGCGTTAGTTTTCAGTCCGTTGAAGACATAAATTCATACCCAATATGAATCCAAATATACAAATAACGGAACATAGAAGGTAGAACAGCTGCTCTTGCCTTATGGGCTGTTTTTCCTCCTGTGTTTCCCTCAAATGAGCTAAAAGTAAACACCTCTGGGATAGAAGCGACTGGAAGTGAGCATCAGCATCCGCGCCGGTTTGTTTACATCTAACTCCCACAATTCCTTGCGCTCAGGCAGTTTGGTGCGACTCGCCTGGAACGTTACAAAGTCGTGAGTCACGGTTTGAAGTCGTGACTTACGGCTCAAAAACCCGCCTGGAACGGAGCGCAGAGCAGCCCGCGCTCTAAAAGTGACCTGATCCGGTTTTCACTGTACTGCCCAGGGTCTACACAGACCGCCCCCACGTGGTTTGGAGAAGATGACCTTTAGGACCCTTTGGAAAGTGACTTCACCCTTTGGCCGCCCCATTTTTTTTCTGATCATCCTTCGTTTTTGGCCTTAATTCAAATAGTTATTGTATAAAACTGTTAGCAGACAGGGGTATACTGTGAATTAGAATGTATAGTATACGCAGATAAAAGTATATGTTTAGGGTGAGTTTTGTTCATCTAATTTGCATATTATGACGTCATCAGTTGGCGGCCATCTTGAATTGCAAAATATACACAGTGAATAAAATGTTGAACTGAAAAATATTGCTCATGTTTTCTAACAGAGGCACACTGCGCTCCACCGTTCCATCCCCTATGGGACTCACTGTCAGACTCACCACTACTACTATCCTCACTACTATAAACAAAGCTCTGGAACCGGGGAGATTCTGCCTCAGAATCCGAATCCGCCATAACGTTCGCACAACTTCATGGACAGAGTACGTTTTTGGGCCATTTCAGGTGCTTGTGTAACAGGAATCTGACAGAAAATGCAAGGAGAAACTACCACCACATCTCTATCAATACTGCTGCATGAAACGGATGGTGTTCAGAGAGACTTCTGAAGTATTTTCAACAGTGAAGGAGGAAAAACTGGGGCTAGAACCACACATGTCTGCCATCTAGTGGTGAGGAGGATCATAGATATTTAGAGTCATATGAAGAATAACAGCCAAATCTAAAAGACGACAGACTCCGTCGCCGAAATGCGATGAGAGCAGCAAAAGGGTTAAACTGTGTCCACAAATGTGAACGTCGTGCATGAAAGGGTTAAAGACAGTCTGAACGGCACAAATCCAACCCAGGCCTCTTTCATATGCGGTCCTAAATCCGATACGTGTCCGATATTTGGCAAAGTGACTTCAGTGTGAACGGCCAGGTCGCATTTATCCGACCTTTACGTCACTGAAATGCGACAAACGTCACAATTCTGCGTCCCTCCATTTTTCCTTACGTAAACACAGTGCGTGTCTGCGTGGTCTCGTGTTGCGTCAGGACCGCTTTTGCGCATGCGGGTCACTTCAGGGTCGCATTCAGTTCAGACTCGAAACTGATAGAAGTCGCATTTAATGTGTGATATGAACGAGCGCACAAATCAGATTTCACCCAAAAAATCTGAATAGTGCATTTAGACCTGCTGCGTGAACGTAGTGTTAGTCTGCGAACCTTCACTTAAAGCATTTTCTTGGTTTTTTTTCCCACAAAAATCAACTGATCATCAATCCAATTAGAATTCTGTATCAGTCTGTCCTAAAATAAACCTGTATTTGCAGCTGTACGACAGACAGTGTCTGGTCTCGTTAAAAATCGTTCCTTTAAGATAAACTTTTTTTGGTTCAGTTGATATTCGTTTTATCTGTTTACGACTGTTTCTTCATTTGTGTCCAAGTATAAAATCATCCTCCTAAAACAGTCGGCTGAGTCATTTTTTTTCAGATTTTTCCGGAAACAAAAAACTGAACCAGAAATTTCATGCATGAATTGTAAATAAATGACTGATATGTTTGGCATAAAACATATCCAATGATTACTTCAGTGTCTTATTTCGAGTGGATTCCATGCATCAACAGTTTAACATGTAATGGTATTTTTATTTTTTTTTTAAGCAGAAACACGTCGATAAAGCCCTTTCCTCAAAGAGAATACGTTGCTAAAGAAAACCTTTAATTTTAGGGTCAAACGTCAGCGCCCGCTGTGGTGAATGACACGAATCAGTGATTATGTTCTGGGAAACTTCAGTCTCTGACGCAAAATGACAAAAACCACAAGGATTAAACCACGAACAAACCAATCCTTAAACTGTGGCTCATTAGTGACTTTCTGTCAGAAATGGAGTATTGGATGATTTTGGCTAAAAAGTCATTTTTGTCAGAAATGACGTAGGCAGTTATTTTCGGAAAGTGACGACATGTGCTCTGACTTTAACCTTGTTCTGTCACACTTTGAGTTTTCGTGTTTCTTAAAGAATAACCGGCTTTTAAAACTACTATGGCTTCCACTCCTATGTTAATTGCATTGGTTGCGTACGGTTTAAATAGTTAGCCTCGTAGCATAATTCTTTGAGTCCTATATTTTTCAGGTCAAAACTAATGATGAAAAATGACTCAGCAGTAAAACCTGTAAAGTAACACAGATGCACCACATGGACAAAAGTATTGGGACACGTTGAATTCAGGTGTTTCTTTTCCAACTGCAAGTCATAATTTTCAACCACAACGAACCATCTGCTTTCTTCAAATCTCTTATTAAACTTTAAGGAAACATTGATGTTTTTATTTCAGCTCATCGTGAACAGGACGTCTGACAGCTGTAGACACGATGTGACGGACTGAACTGATCTCCTTGAATGCTTTGAAATCCAAACTCGGTCCAGACTAAACCTGGTTCTGCTGCACAACTGACCTGAGATCAGCCCCAAATGTGGACACGTTTAAATGCCGGTTCAAATCCCGCCTCTGTTCCTGCTCTTATGAGGAAACTCTGTTCAGTCTTGTCTTTTAAATGCGCTTTGTGATTTGAATGTCTTGCTTTACTCTATTTTAATTTTAATGGTAATTTTAAGGTATGATTTTAAGATAATGTGTGTGTTTCTTTTATTCTGTGAATGCATTTTAAAATCACGTTTTATCGCTGACGATTTTAACGTCTTTTTCCCTTTTTTTAAAATTTTAATGTCATTTCAACGTCTTGCTTTTTTTCTGTGATTTTTTCTTAAATGTCTTTGTAAAGCACTTTGAGTCACCCTGTGTGTGAACAGTGCCATACAAATAAACGTGCCTCGCCTAAACCAAACGAACCAATGCAGTGATGTTTATCCCAATATAAACCCTACATTAGTCATTATTGTTTTTATCCTAGACCCTGTTAGAAAAGAAACACCTGAATTCAACGTGTCCACATACTTTTGTCCACATATTGTATCACAATGTGGCCAAAAGTATGATTTAGGCAATTATGCTACGAGGCTAACGAAATGGAATAATGCCTATAGGTATCGTTCTGGTCATTTATCATTTAAATACATAAAAATATTGACTTTTCCACATATCTACATATATAAGGTGCATCTGATGACCAGAGTAGAACTTCAAGGCACAGAATCAGTTCAACTGTGAGTCAACCCCGTGTCCGACTCTCCCGCGCGCTGTCAAACCTCACCAGAACTCCACCGTTAAAACCTCGTATTCAACATTCGCCCGTCGGACCGTTCTTCCCAGACTCTACACACGTGCTCAGTCCGCGCCCCCCCAGTCGACCTCGGGCTCGTCGTCCAGCCTGAGGATGAGGTAGGACAGCAGCTGAAACAGGTTCTGCCACAGCAGCACGGCCACGTAAAAGTAAATGTCGCTTACGTCCGTCTGACACACGTCCCCGGCGAAGCTCATGTCGCACACGCAGACGAACTTGTTGATGAGGTTTCGGCAGTACCCTCCGTTCAGGCACGGGTTGGACTTGCACTCGTCCACCTCCTGTTCGCATCTGCACACGGAAGAAAAAAAAATTGCAGTTCAGTCTGAGACGCCGTCAAAAAGGGATGAAACATTTCAGCAAGTGTGGAAAACCGGACCCCGGCGCGAACTCTGCAGAAACAGGAGCTTTTCTAGGGTGTTACTTTAGATTCTCCACACTCTAAAGGCTCCAATGAAAAGAAAAGAAAACCATGTCAATCTGATGCTTTTTCAATTTTCTTTTTTTTTTTTCCATGTTTATTGACACAGAAACACTGCTTTTTTTTAGAAGTTTTAGACGTCATTTCTGCATCTTCATCCGTTCATCTTTATCTCCATCCCAGGTCAGTGTTACTCTACATCAATTGTATTTCATAGATATTTCAATTGTAGATTGTTTCTGTTCTAGATTAGTTTTCTAGATTTCGTCAAAATTGACATTTGTATTTTTATTGTAGCTTTTATATGATTGGATGGCACTTTTAATTTTGTTGTACTTGTTACAAAGACAAAGATTTTCTATTCTATTCTATTCTATTCTATTCTATTCTATTCTATTCTATTCTATTCTATTCTATTCTATTCTATTCTATTCTCTAAGGGACCGGTTTACTTGACATTCCTTTGACTGTAGATTTGCTTTGCACTAAATCAATGTTATCCTAGATATTTTTTCTTGAGTAGTTTATTCTAGATTAATTTTACTCCAGATCAGTTTAATTCTAGATCTTGTCACTCTATTTTAGATTTTACTTTAGACCTGTTGACCAGTTTTACTCTTGTACATTTTTATTCTACGTGAGTTTTTACTCAAGAGCAGTCTTACTCTGAGTCACTATTAATCCAGATTAGTTTTACTCTGGGTAACTTTTACTGTAGTTTTGTTTTACTTGAGTTAAAGTCGAGTTGAGTCTTTACCCTGGATCAGTTTGGCTCTAGATTAGTTTTACTCTAGATCAGTGTTATTTTAGGTCATTTGTTCTCTAGTTTGGTTTTACTCTGAATTTAATCTAGATCAATTTTGTCTTCAGATCATTTTACACTGGATTAGTTTTTAACTCCAGATCAGTGCTTTTTAAGGCCAGTTTTGCTCTACTTTGGTTTTACTCTCATTTTTTACTCTAGATGAGGTTTGCTTTGCTTCTCCACTTAATTAGTTTAACTCTAGACCGGTTTTAATCTAGACTGGGTTTGTCTATAGATCATTTTTACACTAGATTGGTTTTTACTGTCGATCAGTGTTATTTTAGGTCATTTGTACTCTAGTTTGTTTTTACTTCAAATTTAATCCAGATCAGTTTTAATCTAGATTAGTTTTGCTGTTGGATTAGATCAGGTTTACTGTGCATATCCACTTAATTACTTTCACTCTGAATTTAATCTACATCAGTTATAATCTAGATCAGTTGTTGATTTGAGATCATTTTTACTCTGGATTAGGTTTTACTCCAGATCAGTGTTATTTAAAGCCAGTTTTGCTCCACTTTGGTTTTACTCTAGATCACGTTTACTTTGCATATCCGTTTAATGGGTTTTAATCGAGATTAGTTTTGATTTTAGATCATTTTTACGCTGGACTCTAGCTCAGTGTTACTTTAGGTCATAATAAACTCCAGGTTCAATTGCACGACCTGAATACTCATAGTTTTAGACATAACCGGTCCCTGTTATTCTGTTTTATTTTGGGGTTAATGCATGGGGGGTCCAGCTCGTCTGTCCTACCGGTGTCCGGTGAACCCTGGAGGACAGTCACATGACAGCGCTCTGTCGGTGCAGTTTCCTCCGTTGAAGCAGGTGTAGTTTCTTGTATTGTCACCGCAGATAGAAACCGGCAGCTTTGGCCGTCTGGAAGCAGAAGGTGCGGACACATGTCAGACGGTAAAAGCATGTGTTTTGGGTGTTTTATGTGACGCTGCGGTGTGGGATTGTCGGGTGCTTTTGCTGGTTTGAGCAGAGTTCAACGTCCTGCCGTTCACCACAGGGAGACAAATGAGCTTAGGAGGCCACCGGGATAATACGATTACAGACCGCTCATCAGCAGGACGTCAAATCACATCAACCAGAATGAAAAAGCCAAACGTTTATTTTCTACGTGGCCGCTGAGGTCTTTTATTCCTCAGTTTGCCTGAAGAACCACAGCGCTTCGACAAAACCTTATGTATGTGTCGGCAGCTTCATTTTGTCGTGTTTTGGTTGGTAAAGTTTTCATTTAGACACCCACCAAGGACCGCTTTAAACTACAGCTGTCACTCATTTCACACCAAACACAGTTACACAGAGCATTAATATTGACTTTGTTTGGCATTTTGTTGCACTAAGTTGCACAAAACAAACTGCAGACATTGTACATGACATTTGAGAGACAAATATCTAAAAGGAAACAAATAGGGAACACCTGAGAAATAGAGAAAAAAAACACAAAAAAAACCAACTTACACATTTCTGACAACAATGTACCACGGAATTTCTTCAATGCGCTCACTGGAGAGGAACAGAAAGAAGAAGATGGGGGAAGGGGTGTAGAGAGAGGCACAAACAAGAAACACAAACCAAAGGAAGTCATTTGGATGAAAACTTTACAGCGAAGATGTTCCCAGTAAAGATGTGCAGCTTGTCTGGTGGTTTGCTTAGTGAGACACTTGCAAAGGTTTTCTTTGTGCAAAAGAGGCAAAATGCAAGAGGCTGTGTGTTTACAGGATAAATGGTTGGAGGCGTTCCCCTGCTGGTTCTCGGAGGCAAACTGTAGATGACAGGGGAAAGAAACTGGCGCTCAACCAGAGAGCCTTGTGTAGTGAGACACCACAGCAGACTGAGGCCTTTCTCTGGATGACACCAGAATAGAAACGCAGCATCTAAGACTCTCACTGCAGGCGTTGTTGAAATGTTGAACAGAGGCAGAGATGTGGAAACATTTACAGTGTAGGAACTTGTTTGTGTTGTGCTGCGGTCCCTTATCTGTGCCATTTTGGAACATTTATTTGTGTATTTTGCATTTGCGGGCTAATTCCTCCGCTTAGATGCAGTGATTCGTCTTTAGCGTCACCGTAAACGGACCACAGGGAGCGACCATATGTGGGAATATGAATAATTAAGCAGATAAATATCCAACATATGGACTCGATACGCCTCACATTTGGAGTAAAACATAAAAAACAAAAATTCAAGTATCACAGCGCAAACTCTATCGGAAACTTTCTTGAAATGTCTCTAAGCATATGTGTAATTAAAAGATAAGTTGTCAACATGTTTAAAACATCACCCCCCAGAAAAGTACGCGGATCTCCCAGCAGAATCTGTTCTAAAGTTAAGTGAACATTTCAATAAATAAATAAACAAAATACTTCCCATAACTTAGATAAATTTAAAAAAAAGTAAAACTTAAATTTGTTCTGAAATTTGAGTCTCAATTAGCTTTCCCAATCGAGCAGCAGTGATTTCTCAGCATGGCTCAGAGTAATGATGGCATCACAGCAAATACACCATATTTAATTCATTTAGTTTTATTGGATATCAGTTTTTGTTTTTTTATTTTTTTTCCCAAATGATGCCAATGATTAAAAAAAAATACTGAATTAGATCTGAAAATTGGCCAAGCCCTAACTGACTGACTGTTTACTGTATTTTTTCCACAGACTGTGAATAATTAGTGGATGGAGGAAACGTTACATCACCTATTAGTTTCTCAGCTGCGGTTTTAAAGCTGCAAGTTTGAGAATTGGCTGTTTCAAGCCAGAGGTGACCATATTTGGACAAAAGGGGCGGGACTACGGGACCCGAAATGTCAGAGGTTAGCTAATGCTAAGTGTTAGCCTAGCAGTTGTTGCTTATGGGTGTACGGTTAGTGGAGCTTATTCCAGCTACCATTGGTCAAAGGTAGGATCCACTCTGGACATAATAGCAGTTCATACTCAGGGCTGACGTATTCAGAAAAACAGTCCACACATGGACGAAGTCAAGGGAAGGTTAACATCTGGGCAAAAAATAAATTACAATAATATACACCCAATTTATATGTTTGGGTCGGTAATTACTTATATTTTTAGGAAAATGTATTTTGAAATGAGAAAAAATTTGTGAAAAAAAAATGTGAGGAGTTTTCTGAGTGAATATTTGGAAAGTGCCGTCATTCTGGTTCATTTAATAAACTCTATAAATAAACTACATTTATTCTAATACATTGATATTTGACTATTATGCTATTTATGTCATATTCTAAACACAGTGTTTAGAATGAATAAATGCATATATCGATGCTAAATACATTTGAATATAATGTTAATATTATTTGTATGTTGTAAATATTGTAAATAAATGTATCTGATATTGATAATTAAATCAAAC